>OY992887.1:16203095-16438095 GCA_963921405.1 Cepaea hortensis | reverse complement strand
GAAAATAGCATAAACTCGAAATTGCACGTCAACAAATATAGTATCAATCAAATTCCACCAACAATTGTTAGGACACTGCGTAATCCTGAAACTGCCCCGCTTACAATGAACGTCAGCAAATATAGTAGCAATCAATTACATTCCACCAACAGCTGGAAAAAACCTGAAACTGCCCCGGTTACAACAATGATCGTCATCAAATATAATATCAGTCAGTTACATTCCATCAACAGCTGTAAGGACAAGGCATACATCTGAAACTGCCCAGCGTAGAACAATGATCGTCAACAAGTATAGTATCAATTAATTAAATGCCACCAACAGCTGTAAGGACATGCCATACATTTGAAACTGACAACAGCTTTTATTTATTTCCTGGTTTCTTTATCACAAGGTGGCGCTGTGGTTTAGTGGTAGTGATCGTATTTCATAATTCACCGACATACTGAGTAGAGGTTGGACATCGGCGGCATACGATTTGGAAGCAGACCGCCTTGCGATGATGTAGGCATTCAGAAAGCAATGGCAAACTACTTAACGTTAAAAGTGCCTAGAAATCACCAACAACCAAAAATGCTGGGTTGATTGCGACGTCCTGTAAAAGACCGGCTGATAACTTTTGCTTGTTTGAGGATACGTATTTAAAGAAAAAGAAGGAGAAAAAGAAACAAAGGAAAGTAATGAAAAGAAAGAGGAAGAAGAAAAAGAATGGCGGGAAGGCAACGAAGAGGAAGAAGAAGAATATGCAGAAGAAGACAATGAAGAAGCAGAGGAAGAAGAAAAAGAAGAAGAAGAAGAGGAGGAGGAAGAAAAAGAAGAAGAAGGAGGAAGAGGAGAAAGTGAAAAAGAAAAGTAGAATGTAACTGTGGAACTGGTAAAATGACGGCTAAACATTTACTGCATGAGTGTCTAACATATGAACAGAGGCAACTATTATGGTCCACATCCGATCCATTTGCGGACATACTCCAGGGGGTGTCGTGAAATACTGAGAGTTAATGATTCCCAGATAGACGACTGTATACACCGACTGCCCAGGTAGGAGAAGGGTTAACAAACCAGGCAGGCGAACGGTTAATTCCCGAGTTAAAAACAACGAAGTGACCAGGCGAATGTGTTTATAGGTCAAGACACGGAAGTGCCCACCGACAGCCAGGTAAATCTGTCGCGTGGAAAAATTGGTTTGCAACAAAGGCAGACAGCATTATTGGACAGCATATTGCGGTCTGGGTGAATGAATAACGGAAAAGTTCCAGTTCTGTAATTTTCCACTAAAAGGTGATAATGAAGTAGGGACTTGAGATGTCAAGCAAGGTCAAGGACTATGCGGCAGAGATGACCTATAAAGAGTATCCATTTCTTTGTGACAGTTTAGTGTGTGTTCCAAACTGACCTGAAGGAGATATGTTCTTGAGTGGGAATAGAAATACACGTCCCTAATGATGGAAAGAGGGGATAATAGTGTGTTATTCGCTAAGTGTTTTTTCAATTCCAGGAACATAGATGCCTAAATAAGGTATAAAGATATTAGGTATAGTTTAGCATAGGAATATAGATGTGAAGGAATAGCATTTACCATTGCTTTCTATTAGTAGATAGTTTAGACTTTGGTGAATTCATATGTCTTATGCGGATGTACTTCGGAAGCCTTGTCATTATGGCTGGAGAAGGACACTTGCATATGTAGGAGTAAGGGGCGGACATTTCTCACTGGATCTGTTATACTTATCCACAGGTTCTACTCTCCTAGTGAAAGCAGAGACAGGATGAAGAGTACTACATTAAACAACTAAAGTACATACGGAGAACCAAACAAACCTGAGAAAAAAGGTTAAGATGAAGAAAGAATAAAATAAAGAAAAAATACAGAACACTGTATGCTCAAACGAACATACCACTAAAACCCTTAAAAAGGAAAAGAGGTTAAACTGCGGCAGGCAGGGATATGTACAACTACATACGTATTGTACAAATAAAGGAAGAAAGAATAGACAATTAGAGACATTGATATTAATCTATAGACAATAGGAATAACTGTGACGAGGTGGTGGTTTTTTCGATGTTGGATATGCACCGTCATGAAACAGACTCGAGCGCAGTCATAAACTTACGGGACTTTTATTACGGTACAGTGAATCAGTGGTGAACAGTTGTTTCATTCAATAACGGATTTACCATCAGATTCAAGCATACGGATAATCCCGGGTGAGCTCTGTCCTGTTTGATGTGCTGTCCTGTGATCTTGAAGAATGAATGGGCGAGAAGCCACACCGCTGATAGACATGCAGAGTTCTTTCTAACACCAACCATAGAACACCCTATCAACTACACTTACAAAATCAATACATACACCAGACATAGTTTTATTAATAAATCTTTTGTTTATTGTTGAAAGAAACTGTTGTCGGAGTATGTGTTGAGAGAATAACAGAGAGAGAGAGTGAAACCACTAGATATATGGAAGGGAAGACAGAAGAGAGGAGTGTAGACTAAAGTCAGGCAATAATCCCAACAGATAATAAGTTGAAGATGTACTTGTTGATTCCCACTCTCCTCTCGGGGAAGAACAGGACATAATTGGTGGAGCAGCGGGGTACGTACATACAGAATACCCATATGACCGGAAGGCATAACATGGCATATGAATAAAGGGGTACTTGCATATTGGCACAGGCATAGCGGAGTACCTGCATGTTGGGACATACTGATTGGAATAAAAGGAAAAGAAGTATATATTGATGACTTTTAATGGAAGGACGTCCATTGGATATATGGTGCCATTACATTTATGGTAGAAACAGTTCATTAATGCTGGTGACTTTACAGTGAGAAAGTTCCAGACAGAGTGAATGTGGATAGGTGGTAAGACACATTACATACCTAGTCACACGGTCACACGTCTACATAAGTCTTTATCCTATATCTCCTCTTGTGGATGAGAGAGTGGTTGTGATGTACGGTGTGGTGTTGTAGATTAATAATATTAGATAGACATAGATAAATGATATAGGTTCTAGGTAGGAACATAATTGTATAGTGAGTACTTTTTTACTGCCTTGAGGTGTCTTTACGCAACGTGCTGACTTACCTGCTTTAACTATGGCAACTCCTAAAGTAACTACAGCCGAACTGAGGGCCAACGGGGAGGCAATTGGTTTAGCTGGGTCCGAGCTAACTGATTACATCCAGGAAAGAGAGCGAGAGATTCGTCAAGCGGAACGAGAAGAGCGGAAGGCCGAGTTGGAAGTGAGAAGAATAGAGGTGGAGACCAAGCGACTGGAAATGGAACAAGAGGCCAAGAAAATGGACCAGGAGGCCAAGAAACTGGAAATGGACCAGGAGACCAAGCGACTGGAAATGGAACAAGAGGCCAAGAAAATGGACCAGGAGGCCAAGAAACTGGAAATGGACCAGGAGACCAAGCGACTGGAAATGGAACAAGAGGCCAGGAAAATGGACCAGGAGACCAAGAAACTGGAAATGGAACATGAATACCGCTTGAAAGAGTTGGAGCTCAAGACACAAACTAAGGGTGAAATAGATGCAGCAGAAGGAAGTTCATCTTCACCTGGGGCAACCAACATGAGTGGACATGGTTACCATGCCATGAAGTTTCCCTTAGCTGTCTACGATCAGTCTAAGGAACACTTTGACCAGTACGCATCTCGTTTCGAAGCAATGTCAGTCGCTATGGGACTGGATAGGAGCAGGTGGGCTCTTAAATTATCCCAGGGATTAATCGGGTCGGGATTTGAGGTGTACACACGCTTACCACCAGGACAGGAAAATAATTACCAGGAATTAAAAGCCGCTTTGATGAAACATTTTGACATCACAGCACAAACGTATAGGAAGAAGTTTAGATCGGCTAGACGAGAGCCGGGAGAACTATTCGCCGCCTACAGTCTAAGGCTGAAATCCTATCTCCAGAAATGGATGGACTTGGCAGAATTCAAGAGGGATTATGAGAGTCTCGAAGAGATGATGGTGGTCGACCAGATGCGCAAGCAAATGTCGAAACCTCTCAGAACCTTCTTAGGAGAACAAGGGGCGGAACGGATTGATGTTGTGAATAAGCTGGCAGAACGATTCGTGGAAGTACATGGTGAAACTGAGGAACTAAGTACACCAACAAAAGGTCAGGAGAAACCAGAGAAAAAGAAACCTAAAAACTGGGAAGGAGAAAAAGGGGAACCTTATATAAAGCACACAGAGGAGAGTTCAAAGGTAGGAAACCAGAGCACCTCGAATTCTCAAGCGAAACGACCGTGGTCTGAGAGGTTGGTGTTCATTCTGCAAGGTACCATCGCATAACACGAAGGACTGCAGATCGAAACCTAAAAGTTCTTACTTCGCAGCATGCAAAGTGATTCCTACATCGGTGATCACAGACAAGGCTGAGGTCGGCGAAGGAGAAAGGAACAAAAAGGACACACGGAAACCTAGGAAAGGAACATGGTGTACACACTGCCAGTCGATAACACATAATACTGTGGACTGCAGATGCAAGGCAAACGATGCCAATTGCATAACCAACCTCGAGGAATCAAAAGAGGAAGGCAAGGAAACGGTCAAGGAGATGAAAGACACTCAGGACCAAGAGAGACCACCTGTGGTTGAACTGATTGAAGTCAATGGCCAGCAGGTTGCTTGTCTCTACGATACAGGTTTGGATGGGGAAGCGGTGATAGACGCCAGCTTGGTAAGCCCAGACCAACTTACAGGGGAGACCATAGAGCTAAAGCCGGCAACGAGGAGTGCTGTTTCCATGACGATGCCAATCGCCAAGGTGGAGATTAAATCCAGGTACGTCACGGGCATTATTCCTGCGGCTGTATTAGCTGACTCCCTATTCCCAATGATCATTGGCACGAAATATGTCTTTTTGGGGATGCCAAAACAGCCAACCCACAAGGGAACAGTAGTCAGTGGATCTCAAGGGAAGGAAAAAGAGGCAGAGACACTATGCGACAACTCAGGGATAGGAGAATTGCATACTGCCCAGAGGAAGGATACTACGTTGCATCCTTGCTACAGGAAGCTGCAAAGAAGTGCTGAGCTACCAGAACGGGGACAGTACTTTCTGAAGAATCAACTACTCTATCGGAGAGCTGGGAGGGGAGATAACCTGCATGAGCAGTGGGTGGTTCCAGAGACCCACCGTCCTCACATTCTTCAGAGTGGACACATCATAGGCGAGAATCGACATATGGGTGTCAGAGAGACCTTGCAGCAAATATCCGGCCATTATTGCTGGCCAGGAATGACCGGAGATGTACGCCGGTGGGTGAAGTCTTGTTCGGAGTGCCAGAAAGCACCACCCAACAAGCGAATTAAGAGGAAACTAGCTCTTAAAGTGGAAGACAAAGTGGAAGTGTGGAGTCCAGCAGAGACCAATATACTCCAAGTAGGATGGAAAGGACCTTATCCTGTGGAAAAGGTGGTGTCCAAGAACATCTACAAAATACGGATCGGGGAAGAGAAGAAAAATCTCCCTAGACATCTCATTAGGAAATATGAAGAGAGATCCGGGAGCAAAGCTTCGCACTTTATGGTGATGGCAGCCATTGGGACAAAGGTTACCAGTCCAGACGAAGACCAGAGATCGCCAGTACAACATAGGAGGGCCTATGGGACAGTACGTGATAGGTCAGATTTACCCAACGACAGGAGGAGGGAAATCACAAGTCAGGGAAAGGACAAGAGTGAAAGTTTCACCGGTAACCAAGTTCAGAAGGGGTGGGTAACGTCGGGAAAAGCGAGAATTACCCAGGACTCCAACCGAAGATTGGCTGACCAGATACAATATCGCCCAAGATGGTCCTGGAAGCAAAAGTCCAGGAGGTTTGGGAAAGACGACTCGGTCCGACGAGGACGAGGCGGAACATCCCCAGAGGCAAAGCCGGGGGAAACCAAGAGGACATGGAAGCAGTGTTACAATCAAGATGGGACAATCCGTCTGTATTGTGAGCCGTCGCTGACGCAAGTCGAAAGTAGGTCGACCGGACGTACAGGAGCGAGGAGCCAACACTAGTTTCAGTCGTTAGTAGTATAGTAGGGTGTCAATTAGAGCGCCTACTGGATAATGAAGTGAGCCACGTGAGGATCCAATCATATCATCAACACGTGATGTTAATAGCTACTTCGCAGAAGCTCAACGCACGGTGGATGTGATGGACGTTGTTGCTGCAACTGGACTTCACAAGGGAATACATCCTTGGTAAGGAGAAGGTATGATCGGATTTGATATCCAGACATCCAGCTCCGGAGGAAGAAGATTAGGGTTGTGGATCATGGGAATCAAACCTACAGTGAGAAAGATTCGACGCGGTCTAATCTCTTAAGAGGGGGCCTATGTCGTGAAATACTGAGAGTTAATGATTCCCAGATAGACGACTGTATACACCGACTGCCCAGGTAGGAGAAGGGTTAACAAACCAGGCAGGCGAACGGTTAATTCCCGAGTTAAAAACAACGAAGTGACCAGGCGAATGTGTTTATAGGTCAAGACACGGAAGTGCCCACCGACAGCCAGGTAAATCTGTCGCGTGGAAAAATTGGTTTGCAACAAAGGCAGACAGCATTATTGGACAGCATATTGCGGTCTGGGTGAATGAATAACGGAAAAGTTCCAGTTCTGTAATTTTCCACTAAAAGGTGATAATGAAGTAGGGACTTGAGATGTCAAGCAAGGTCAAGGACTATGCGGCAGAGATGACCTATAAAGAGTATCCATTTCTTTGTGACAGTTTAGTGTGTGTTCCAAACTGACCTGAAGGAGATATGTTCTTGAGTGGGAATAGAAATACACGTCCCTAATGATGGAAAGAGGGGATAATAGTGTGTTATTCGCTAAGTGTTTTTTCAATTCCAGGAACATAGATGCCTAAATAAGGTATAAAGATATTAGGTATAGTTTAGCATAGGAATATAGATGTGAAGGAATAGCATTTACCATTGCTTTCTATTAGTAGATAGTTTAGGCTTTGGTGAATTCATATGTCTTATGCGGATGTACTTCGGAAGCCTTGTCATTATGGCTGGAGAAGGACACTTGCATATGTAGGAGTAAGGGGCGGACATTTCTCACTGGATCTGTTATACTTATCCACAGGTTCTACTCTCCTAGTGAAAGCAGAGACAGGATGAAGAGTACTACATTAAACAACTAAAGTACATACGGAGAACCAAACAAACCTGAGAAAAAAGGTTAAGATGAAGAAAGAATAAAATAAAGAAAAAATACAGAACACTGTATGCTCAAACGAACATACCACTAAAACCCTTAAAAAGGAAAAGAGGTTAAACTGCGGCAGGCAGGGATATGTACAACTACATACGTATTGTACAAATAAAGGAAGAAAGAATAGACAATTAGAGACATTGATATTAATCTATAGACAATAGGAATAACTGTGACGAGGTGGTGGTTTTTTCGATGTTGGATATGCACCGTCATGAAACAGACTCGAGCGCAGTCATAAACTTACGGGACTTTTATTACGGTACAGTGAATCAGTGGTGAACAGTTGTTTCATTCAATAACGGATTTACCATCAGATTCAAGCATACGGATAATCCCGGGTGAGCTCTGTCCTGTTTGATGTGCTGTCCTGTGATCTTGAAGAATGAATGGGCGAGAAGCCACACCGCTGATAGACATGCAGAGTTCTTTCTAACACCAACCATAGAACACCCTATCAACTACACTTACAAAATCAATACATACACCAGACATAGTTTTATTAATAAATCTTTTGTTTATTGTTGAAAGAAACTGTTGTCGGAGTATGTGTTGAGAGAATAACAGAGAGAGAGAGTGAAACCACTAGATATATGGAAGGGAAGACAGAAGAGAGGAGTGTAGACTAAAGTCAGGCAATAATCCCAACAGATAATAAGTTGAAGATGTACTTGTTGATTCCCACTCTCCTCTCGGGGAAGAACAGTTCAATGTCTGCAGTCAAATAGGTATAAATAAATAAGTACATAAATAAAGATAGTATATAAATAACATAGACTGCTGCATGACCTTTGCAGAACGTTGTGATCAACTCCAGCTTAATTTTTAAGGCACATTTACGTTCAGTTGTTTGCCATTACCGGTCTCCCTGCCCTAGGGGGTCAACGTCTTTCTTCGTAATCCCGTATATTCTCGTGAGTAACGTAACCTGCGCAAGAATCGGTAGCAGTTCTCGCCGCATTGGTAACTGACGGGGTTTGTGAGCCGGTCGCTCAGAAATCAATGGCAAACTACTGAGCGCAGGCTTGCCTGGTACATCAACAGCAGCTGCAAAATGCTGGTGTTAAGTGTAACGCCCTGTAAGGGATCTTTTTTTTTTTTTTTTGGCATATCCTTTACAGGACATCGCTGTCAACAGCAGCATCTTTCAGCTGTCTGTTGATTTCTTGGCAAGATTACGCTCAGTAGTTTGCCATTGCTTTCTGAGCGGCCGGCTCAGTATCCCGCAAGTCACCAGCGGGGATCGAACCGCTCCCAGTTCTCTCCCGCGACGAGACTCTGCGTGATAAACGGGGTTACGGAGAAAGTGTTGTAACTCCTCAGCCAGAGAGGCCGGCCCTGTAAGGGATATGAAAAAAAAAGTTTACCATTGCTCTCTGATCGAGAGTTCAATCTTGAAGTCCAACTTAATGCCGGTGTAGAGGGTGAACCCCCTACCTCGCCATCAGCGCATCTGGAGTTTAAGAGCCAGGGCTCTTATCCTGTCCACGATTTCGACATGTAATCTAACCTAGATTGTTAGACTGTAACAACTGTTAACCTAGACTGTAACAACTGTTAACCTAGACTGTAACAACTGTTAACCTAGACTGTAACAACTGTTAACCTAGACTGTAACAACTGTTAACCTAGACTGTAACAACTGTTAACCTAGACTGTAACAACTGTTAACCTAGACTGTAACAACTGTTAACCTAGACTGTAACAGCTGTTAACCTAGACTGTAACAACTGTTAACCTAGACTGTAACAACTGTTAACCTAGACTGTAACAACTGTTAACCTAGACTAACAACTGTTAACCTAGACTGTAACAACTGTTAACCTAGACTGTAACAACTGTTAACCTAGACTGTAACAACTGTTAACCTAGAATGTAACAACTGTAGTAACGTGGATTCTGTGTGAGAACAAGGAAAGCAACAACACAAGATTGCAGCAATCCGCTGGTCCCCTTTGCTAGGCACGGTGTCCATTTTAACAGTGGAATTATCCCAGATAATACATTTTATGATCTCCAGATGCGTGTATAGGATGCGGGACATCTTGCTTATGATCGAAAGGCTTTCCGGAAGGTTGTTATGGGAGCGAGGTTCTGCAAAGGATATGCTACTGAATGAATGAATGAATGAGAATGAATACATTTTACATTTAGCACAAAACTACAGCGTGGGCATTAATTTAAATATGAATGCGTGTTATAGTTAGCACCCAATGCAGCGCTGGAATTAATTTAACCATGAATTTTAACTTTGTCAATAATTGTGGAAAGAATACATTAAACCCAGTACTGTAATCTGAAATTGACATTAACGATGTGTACACATTAATGTAAGAAATCGCATTCTTTTATGAATGGATAGTATGTGTGTAGTTTATTTGCGTTAGAAGACTCTCATTTATACACACTCGTAATCTCTTATAATTGTTTTCTATCTTGGCCTCTTCCAACCTAATTCTGAAACACTTACAGTAAGGGAAACATGTGACGATATGGCGTAAGTAGGCCGGTCTGACTGAGCGAAATTTACAATAGAGACATGCACTAGGTTATTAGTGCACACCTACCTGCCTGCCTATCTGCCAACCTACCTACCTGCCTATCTACCTGTCTCCTACGTACTACCCACTCCTTACCTACTAACTACCGGCTACCTTTTTTTTTAAAATTCGCATATCCAGCAGCATCTTTCAGCTGTCTGTTGATTTCTTGGCAAGATTACGCTCAGCAGTTTGCCATTGATTTCTGAGCGGCCGGCTCAGTTATCCCGCAAGTCAGCAGCGGGGGACGAACCGCTCCCAGTTCTCGCCCGCACAAGACTCTGCGTGATAAACGGGATTACGGAGAAAGTGGTGTAACCCCTCGGCCAGAGAGACCGGCACCGGCTACCTACTGCTCGTTAAAGCTTGCGTTGCAGGGAAAATTGGATGGGAAGTGTGCAAGGGGAAGACAATGCTACACTTAGGTGTCCAACATTAAGGGATGAACTGGAAACAGCCAAATGAATGGGCTGTGAAGATGCAGAACAGAGGATGTGGCGACTTATTACAGCCCTTCAATACGGTTTGACAGTTAAAGTCAGCAAAGAGTACAAGTCACCTAAAATTGAAAACCTACATCACCTGATCATAGGGACCTACTGCAGTCACTGCTGTCATCCTTATCAGGGCAGTTGGGCATCTCCTGCTCTGCACACCTCGCCGTATGACACGAGACAGTTTCTGTTGTCAGGTAACCCTGCAGTGGTAAAAGCAGTATGTTCTTGAATTGAATAGATTGAAGGAGGTGGAGGTTGAAGAATAAAACGGGGGAGCGTGAAGAATAAAGAGGTGGAGGTTGAAGAAGAATGGAGAGTAGGAAGACTGAAGAAGATGAAGACTATTAAGAAGGAGAAGAAGAGACGAAAGGCATTTTTATCTCATGACACATAGGAGGTCAGCATGGCCGAATGGATAAAGCGCTGGCTTTTAAACTTCCTGTGGGCTGATATCAAGGTAGCAGGTTCAACCCCTCCAGGGACCAGGGACACTGGTCATATGTGAAAGCTTTATCCACACGCAAAAATCAATCTAGAAGTGGTAGCATGTTAATGGGCTACACTTAAGCTCAAAGCGAGCGAACGCCAAAATAATAATAATAATAATAATAATAATAATAATAATAATAATAATAATAATAATAATAAAAACAACACATGGCGCATAGATGTTTAGCTGGTTTTGCTTCTAAGTGCTCAAGTTTTACCTTTAAATGGGGACGACTGTATAATTTTTAATGCTGGGAATTCGAACCCTTAACTTTCAGGCTTGCTGATATGTGTTGTGTCATCAGCTGATCACGTATATCATGTCTTTTTTTTTCGCAATCAGTTGAGATGTACTCAATACTTAAAACGTGCCCCTGTGTGTCATTGCTTTCGCCGCAGTTAGACTAATGATATTTGTTATTCTCCTCCAGCATGCATGCACGCTTCTGGTGCCCTAGGCCCCGTGTTGGGGTACGCCCTGGGAGCACTCTTGTTGCAGTATTATGTGGACACATTCACCCACGACGTCCAGCTGACGCCATCAAGTCCCCGGTGGATCGGCGCCTGGTGGGGAGGTTTCATCATCTGCGGGCTACTGCTGATATTCCTGTCGCTCCCCTTCCTGTCCTACCCCCGGGTTCTGGTCAAAGAGAAGAAGCGGATGCTGGAAACCAAAACCAAGGAAGTGCTCCTGCCTGCTGTAGATGACATCGTGACCGAAGACAAGCAGTACGGTCGCTCTATCAAAGGTCAGTGTATCTGTTGTGTGCCTGTTGCATTCCTTGTTTCAACATTCTTCATCAGCAAGCGAATTGCATTGAATTGGTTCGTCATGTCTGTGACTCAGTACATTCGACTTTTACAAGCATTTTTTTTTTTTTGCATTTGCTTTTCCTAGTATATCACTGTCTCTAGTCTACATAGAAGGCGGCAGGTTTATGTGTCTCTACGCCATGTTCCAATCCCTTGACCTGCCGGACATTGGAGACTACCAGCAGTTGTCGTACTGTCGGCATTGCTCTTGGGGTTATTAGAACTCGCAAACACCTCTACCACTTTACGGCAGAGTCAAGGGTTAACATTCTTCTATAACCTCGGTTGTGAGACGTCACTTCCACACTCAAATGCTTCCTGTATGACTTATTTTCAATTGCGCTTGTCTCCTCCAATCATTTCAATTACCGCCAAGGAATTTCCTGTTCATTTTCGAATATTATCTCTTCAATGCATCAATGGACTGTCCCTGTGTGGTATTTACGTTAGACAACCTCAGTAAATATCCCCCCGCACGTCTGTCCCTCCCTTCCTCCCTCCATTATTCCGTCCGTTCCGTCCTCCCTCCGTATGTCCGTTCATCCGTCCCTTCCTCGTCCGTCCCTCCGCCCGTCCGTTCTTTCCTCCCTTCGCCCATCCGTTCCTTCATCTTTTCCTCCGCCCGTCCGTCCCTTCCTCCGTCCGTCCCTTCCTCCTTCCGTCTGTCCTTTCCTTCGTCCGTCTGCCCCTTCCTTCGTCCGTCCGTCCCTTTCTTTGCCCGTCCCTTTATTCGCCCGTCCCTTTATTCACCCGTCCGTCCCTTCCTTCATCCGTCCTTTCCTTCGTCCTCCGTCCCATCCTTCGTCCGTCCCATCCTTCGTCCGTTCGTCCCATCCTTCGTCCGTTCGTCTTGCTAGCTGCCACCCCCCCCTCTCTCTCTCTCTCTCTCTCTCTCTCTCTCGCTGTCTCCTCTCGGCCTGTCTCTCTCCTTCCCTCATTCCCTCTATCCGTTTATTCTCCCCCTCTTCCCCGCTTCAGTCTCACATATACGTATATGGCAGGTTACAGTGTTACTATACTTTGCCCCACTTAAGGTGCACGGTAACGGGAGACGAGTCTTTCAATCTTAAAACAACTCTCTCTCTGTCTCTCTCTCTCTCTCTCTCTCTCTCTCTCTCTCTCTCTCTCTCTCTCTCTCTCTGTGTGTGTGTGTGTGTGTGTGTGCGTGCACTTGCATGTGTTTAGTCGATTTACAGGCGGACCCATATTTATAAATCACCACGCTTTCGGTCATAGACGCCCATATTGGTAATGGGATAATTGAATCCTCGCTTCCAGTGGAATCATTCTTCCAGATTACAAACACAAGTTTCCTAATTCCACGTCGGCACGCGTCCTCTTATCTCCGCATCCTAAACTACTCTCCCTGCAGGATGGGGGTGACGAGAATGTCAGCTCGGGCAGTCTAAACCATTGTCGTCTACCAAACTACCTCTTCTCGCAAGAATAGGAGACGAGGACTGAGTTTGTGCAGCCTAAAACCATTGCCTGCTCCTTCACTAAACTACCTCTTCTCACACGATGACCAGGACTGCCAGCTCGGGCAGCCTAAAACCATTGCCTGCTCCTTCACTAAACTACCTCTTCTCACACGTTGACCAGGACTGCCAGCTCGGACAGTCTAAAACCATTGCCTGCTCCGGTAGACTGGTCTTCAGGTCCTGTTTGGACACATCTGTGGTTCCAGAAGACGCATGTGTGAGTGTGCGTGTATCAGTGGGCTCTGGTTGGGGGAGAGGCCACTGGCATGGGATGTCGAAAGAAATAGCAAGGCGTGTGTGTGTGTGTGTGTGCGCGCGCGCACGTGTGTGTGTGTGGTTGGGGGGGGGGGGGTGAATCGTTGGGTATATGGGGATTCATAGGTAGGTATATGGTGACTGAAATAAGTAGTATGGATTGTCAGATGGATAGACATGGTAGATAGACTGCCAGACAGACAAGTAGATAGGTTTTGGGCACAAACACATATAAAGGTGGGTGGGGGTTAGGTTGGTAGGTAGATGGATGGATGGAAAGAAAGAAATAAAGAAAAGAGGGGAAGAAAGAAAGAAGGAAAGCGAAGAGGAGTGACGAGAGAGAGAGAGAGAGAGAGAGAGAGAGAGAGAGAGAGAGAGAGAGAGAGAGAGAGAGAGAGACTATCGCATGCCTCCATCGCCAATAACACGCAGTAATCTGTGCACCAGAGAAACAGTTGGCTAACGTTGTCGAGGTTGTCAGGTCTCAGCTACAACCATTGTGTTGCTAGCGTCCAAGTGTTCACATTTCTAACAGCCTGTCTCACAGGAGCCCTGGCAAACTGCGCACATCACAGCTGTTGCTGTCTGGCCTGACCTTTGTTCTTGACTGCGCATTCATTACCGCGCTGATAGCGTCAGGATGGTTTCTTTACAGCCCAGGGGCCAGGATGGATGGATTCCCAGACTTGTGCTGGTGGTTTACAATTTCACGAAACATGAACAGTGGCGTTTCATTAATGTCTGGTTGCTGGTTGGAAAATGTGGGTTGGGAAAAAAGAGGGGGGAAGGGAGGGGTGTTATGATAGTGATGGTGGTGTGATAGTGATGGTGGTGTCACATTTCATTATTGCCAGCTCATAGGCTGGAATGGGTGTCGGTACGGGCGAATGGATAGGAACGCTCGTCTTAAACATCCGGTGTGCTGATGCCGAGGTAGCGGATTCAATCCCTACACTGGTCAGTTGGACTAAACTGCTGACTTCTCGTCCTTGACTTGGGGGAGTAAATTACAAGTACCTCTGAAGTCGGAGTGGGAGGGCCTGATGGCGTGGGATACTGGTAACAGTGAAAGCTAATCTACATGCAGAAACCAGTCCAGTACACTAGTAGTAGTAGCACATGTGTGGACTACGTTTGAGTTCAAGGCGAGCGAACGTATAATAGACCGGGCTGGATAGATGGGATATCCCGTGCTGTACTGGTAATTCCACTTGCAGGGGAAAGTGAGCAGTGTAGCGGCTCGCCAGCCCAGTATGGCTCAGCTGTAAAACGAGAAACGTTTCAGCGACCAAAGATTTTAGTGGCGGAGCAGGATGTTCCCTTCTTTCGCGTTGTGTCCAACAAAAATCCAACATGAATGTAAATCAAAATTGAAATTAATGAATATTTAGTAAAAGGAATATCCTTATCCTTGTTTCTTTCATCTTTATTAATTTCCTCATAAGGTTCGTCATTCGACATGTTGACATTAGAAAAAAGAACTCATTGATATCCAAGTTTCATTTTTAAAAAAATACCTAGATTCCATTTTCGTTCTTGCATTTTCTTTCTCCTCATTATTTACTTCCCAAAATAGTCAAGTTATCCGTCTTCATTTGTCATTTAGTCTAAGTTCTTCTATTCTTAGTTTATACTACCGTCCAGATGGATACACTATTACCAAGATGTCCAAACATGTCATTTCTTGATGTATTCCGAACGGTAATTGCCTTCTAGCATGACGGATGATCTCCAGATGGGTGTATCAGACGCGGGACATCTTGCTTGTATTCGAGAAGTTTTCCTGAAGGTTTGTTATGGGAGCGAGGTTCTGCAAAGGACATGCTACTGAATGAATGAACGAACTTTTGTGCTCTTTGGTGCGCTTTGTTTTAGCCTATTCTATTTAAAACTAAATTTAATTTCTAAATTCGTCATCTTAATTCTATGTCCGAGCTTCTTCATGTCCTTTTATAACAGTCGCACTGTTATAGCAGTCGCATTTAGTCAGTGTTTGTCTGTGGGTCGGCTGGAGCTATAAAGGGTGAGGGAAATGTCAATGTTTGTCTGTGGGTCGGCTGGAGCTATAAAGGGTGAGGGAAAAGTCATTGTGTGTATGTGGGTCGGCTGGAGCTATAAAGGGTTAGGGAAAAGTCAATGTTTGCCTGTGGGTCGGCTGGAGCTATAAAGGATTAGGGAAAAGTCAATGTTTGTCTGTGGGTCGGCTGGAGCTATAAAGGGTTAGGGAAAAGTCAATGTTTGTCTGTGGGTCGGCTGGAACTATAAAGGGTTAGGGAAAAGTCAATGTTTGTCTGTGGGTCGACTGGAACTATAAAGGGTTAGGGAAAAGTCAATGTATGTCTGTGGATCGACTGGAACTATAAAGGGTTAGGGAAAAGTCAATGTTTGTCTGTGGGTCGACTGGAACTATAAAGGGTTAGGGAAAAGTCAATGTTTGTCTGTGGGTCGGCTGGAACTATAAAGGGTTAGGGAAAAGTAGCTAGTTGAATGTTCTTTACAGTAGGTGGCAGTCAGCCCTAGCATGTTGTGACTGCTTATGATTTTCTAGACACTGTTTATGTTCAGTAGTTCGCCATTGCTTTCTGAACGACACAAGCCCGTACCGTAGAAATCAACACAAAACGGTCTAGTGGCAGATCGCCGCCAGCTGATGTCCAACCCTCGACTCGATGTGGTGGGGCATTGTGAAACGCGTTCACTGCCCAGAGCCACGGCGCCGGCGGGGTTAGGAAAGAGATGATCGTGTTCATCATTATCAACACCATCACACACCTGATAAAAGTTGTGACGTAGTAAATGTGAAGTCCTTAGCATGTTACACCATTGCTACACGTCTTCATGGTTAGAATTCAGAGAATGGAAGGGAAAGCAGTATAAATACGCATCCTGTTAAGTAGTAGTGTTCATAGAATTCAGGGAGAGAAATATAAATACTCACCATGTTTAGTAGTGTTCATAGAATGCGCGGGAAAGCAATATAAATACACATGATGTTTAGTGTTTAGAATGCATGGGAAAGAAGTATTCAAAAGCATCATGGTTGGTTATTGTTGATAGAGGACAAATGATACAAGAGATAAATAAGACAATCCAACAGTCAATCTGTCAGACAAAATGGCATGTTTCGCTAATGGATGTTGGCCAACGCCCGCTCCACGTGAAGACAAACTCTATGGAGATATCAACAAGGTCGAGTCACCCGCTGCTTGCCTTGGATTTATTCGTACTGACGTCTGTAGAATATGAATAGGAGATGAAGGAGGGGGGAGAAGAAGAGGATGAGTAAGAAGAAAAAGGTGGAAGATAGGGAATAGAAGGGAGAAGAACAATAATAAGAGGAGGAGGATAAAGGACTTGACGAGGTGGAGGATATGGAAGAGAGGGGAGAAACAGAGGAAGAATAATAAGATGAAGGGAAAGGAGAAGAAGTGGAGGAGAGGCAAGAAATGCGAGAAGAAGAAGAGAATGTATAATAAGAGAAGTATAAAAGACAAGAAGAGGTGGACGATATGGAAGAGATGGGAGGAGAAGAAGAATAAAGAAGGACGAGGAAGAAGAAGAACAACAACAACAACGCCGCGCAGTATTTTTATCATACAGACAACTGGACACAGCCTTGAAGTAAAGAAATGCAACTACATAGGATGCGACAGCTGCTGAAAGAAACCACGGGCATTGATCACAAACATAAGACAAACAATTGTGTCTGTGCGATGAGCAATACTGCGCCGGAAGCAACCGTGGAAATAGAGGCGGCGGGGAGATCGGGGAGGAAGGACGGGCAGAAAAGTCATGATAATGGACAGGGTGACATTCTAGCCTTGGATTAGAGTGACTGGCAGATTTGATGGGAAAACATGAACAATCGATGGCCAGACACGATTCCCTGGCATTCCTCGGCTGCAGCGTGAGGCCTGGTTGGAGTGAGTGAACGCACGAAGAGGTGTGAGTCGGGTGTCTTCGGTTTGTGCAGTCACATTGCCGGGGGGGGGGGGGGGGGGGGGGGGGAAGGTTGGACGTTGTTGAAACCATTGTCGTCGTTGGTCTGGTTTTTTTTGGCGGTACACATACACACACGCACACATGTAGATGCGCGCGCGCACACACACACACACACACTGGGAGAGGAGGAGGGGGGTGTGGAATGTACTCTAGGGCTCGTTTCGATTTGCAAAAAAAACACACACACACAAACAGACTCTCTCTCTCTCTCTCTCTCTCTCTCTCTCTCTCTCTCTCTCTCTCTCTCTCTGGGAATGTAGTAGGCAATATAAGTGTGGACGTGGGAGAGTGAGTGTGGACGTGGAAGTTTGGGTGTTTAAGTGTGGGTGTGGACGTGGAAGTTTTAGTGTGGACGTGGATGTTTTGGTGTGGACGTGGAAATTTTTGTGTGGACGTAGAAGTTTGAGTGTGGACGTGGGAGAGTGAGTGTGGACGTGGGAGAGTGAGTGTGGACGTGGGAGAGTGAGTGTGGACGTGGGAGAGTGAGTGTGGACGTGGGAGAGTTGAGTGTGGACGTGGGAGAGTTGAGTGTGGACGTGGGAGAGTGAGTGTGGACGTGGGAGAGTGAGTGTGGACGTGGAAGTTTGGGTGTTTAAGTGTGGGTGTGGACGTGGATGTTTTAGTGTGGACGTGGAAATTTTAGTGTGGGCGTAGAAGTTTGAGTGTGGACGTGGGAGAGTGAGTGTGGGCGTAGAAGTTTGAGTCCGGACGTGGGAGAGTGAGTGTGGACGTGGGAGAGTCAGTGTGGATGTGTGAGTGTGGACGTGGAAGTTTGAGTGTGGATGTGTGGGTGTGGACACGGGAGTATTTCGGCGTATCTAGAAGTCTGAGTGGGAACTTGGAATGTTAGAAAAGATGAACAGATAGAAATCATGAAAGGCCTGAAGATGGGAAGACTATGGATAAATCTGGTTCCCGACCAGAGGCAACAAGGACAGGCTTGAAGAGGCAACGATGCATGATGGCGCTTGTGGAAATGTCAACTTGTGTGGCTGAGTACCTTTCTCTCGGTAGTTGCTTTGTTGATGCATGTTGTGAAATTGTTACAAGCCAGCCGCAAACGTTTTAAGTTGCCTTTTTTATCAAAGACGTTGGAAATTGAAAGTGTGTGGCTTGTTATGTATAATTATAATTATCGTATTACGTTAAGTGCTGTTTGGAGTGGTAAAGGAGCCGGCGTTTAGGTTTATGGTCGCTTGCGATGTTGATGCGCCGTCTTCGTTTATACGTGGTAGCGCTGTAGGAAGCACGCTAACTGTTGTTCTGGGAATTTCTAGTTCGATTCATGTAGTTCGGAAAGAGAAGAGGAATGGAAATAACGGAATGAAGAGAGAAAGACAGAGATATGGAGAAAGGGAAAGCATTTAGAAAGAAAGAGATAGGTAGAGAGCAGCAGAGAGCTGTTAATTATGGAGGAGAGGGATAGACAAGTCGTGAGGTGGGAAGAGGGAGAGAGATTTGTAAAGTGAGGGATAGGGAGAGAGAAAGATAAAGAGCGGGAGAGATTACAGAAAGGTTCACAAGGAGAGAGAAAGAGACTGACAGTGAGGAACAGAAGGAAAGAGATTGTAAGTGAGAGTGAGCGAACGACCGATTGAACGAACAAACACACTTTATTTTCAAAGGGTTAAGAATTGGACACGCAAATCCATCTAACACTGCTCTTTTATAACTCTCTTTCATACATTATTTCACCCACACAAGAGAGAGAGAGAGAGAGAGAGAGAGAGAGAGAGAGAGAGAGAGAGAGAGAGAGAGAGAGAGAGAGAGAGAGTTTAATCAAGACGCAGACACGATCACACTTTATACGAGAAGATATCCTTGTCATGTCTGTTATGACCCCACCACAGATAACACAGCCATGAATTCGCTGGCTTTTGGTGGGGAAGGCTAGAGCTTAGAAGGTAACCAGACACCGCATCTTTAATAAATCAGTTTTATATTAATCGCTGTGTTTCTATGTTGGCCTTTCTACCCTTTCTATCCCCATCTACCCTTTCTTGACATTTCATGTAAATTGTTACTTTTCTGTCTGCCTCTTTCAATTATTCATTCAGTATTTCTCTTCGTATGTCCTGCCTGCCTACCTGCCTACCTGTCTTCCTTCCTCCCTCCCTCCCTTCCTCCCTCCCTCCCTTCCTTCCTCCCTCCCTTCCTTCCTCCCTCCCTTCCTTCCGTTCTATTCATGTACATGATATTTACTTTAATCTGTCTGTCTGTCTGCCTGGCTGTTTGTCTGTCTGTTGTTTAGTTAGTTCCTTGTGTAATAAATGTACAACCCCCCCCCCCCACCCCCGGCCGGCTGGCAGTGGGTTACAGTACAGCATCCTCACAATGTCTACGCCTGCCATTTCTTCCAGGAACCACGCCTTTTACCGGATTCCTCTTTTATTTAGCCAAGCAGAGTACCTTTTATTTAGCTAAGTAGAGTACCTTTTATTTAACCAAGCAGAGTACCTTTTATTTAACTAAGCAAAGTACCTTTTATTTAGCCAAGCAGAGTACCTTTTATTTAGCCAAGCAATCAATCAATCAATCAATCATGTGCCATGCCGGAAAGCGTGGGCGGTCATGACTCGCCATTTCACTCCATCACCAGTGTCGTGGATCAGCTCAGTGTTCCTGTCTCGTCAATGCTATGTGGCCAAGCCATCCAGTTATTTTCCTCTCGGTCTTCCTCTTGGTCTGTTCCCCTCGATCTTCCTCTTGGTCTGTTCCCCTCGATCTTGCCAGTTGTCACTAAGTTCTCCAATCCATTTCTTCTCATAACATGTCCAAAAAATTTTGACTGTCTACGTCTAATTTCTCTAATCAGTTTACGATGTTCATTTGTCTCCTGTAGTACTTGGTCATTGGTTTTTCTGTCTGTCCATGGTATTCTTTGCATTTTCCTCAGAAACCACATTTCTGCAGCCATCAGATGCTTTTCAGCTTGACTGCTCATTGTCCAAGTTTCACATCCATACAAAAGAACAGGCTCTATGTATCCACTCAACACTCTTTTTTTCTCGTTTCAATTGACATCTTTTTATTGGTCAGAATGTTTTTTCATCTTGCTAAAGGCTACTTTCGCCATGGCGATTCTTGTTCTAATCTCTTCAAGGCATCTCCCATCAGATGTTATAACTGTTCCAAGATAATTGTACCGATTCACTTGTTGAAGAATATTTCCATTTACTTGTATATTACATTGTGGCACTTCTTCCTTCCTACTGACGACCATAACCTGAGTCTTTTTACAATTTAATTCTAACTCCAGTTGCTCACTGTGTACAACAACCGCATTTACTAATTGTTGCAGGTCCTGCGCATTGTCTGCAATTAATACCGTATCATCTGCATATCTAATGTTATTGATGTTTCGTCCTCCAATGCTGATTCCATTTATATCCTCTACATTTCTGAAAATATTTTCACTGTACAGGGAAAAAAGATCTGGAGACATCACACATCCCTGCCTAACACCTCTCTTAATTGGCTGATACTGTCCCACTTCATTATCAATCCTTATTGCAGCTTGTTGTTTCCAATATATGTTTTTTTATAAGTCTAATGTCTTTCCCATCAATTTGTAGATCTGCAAGCATATCCACCATGCTGACATGTCTAATGCTATCAAAAGCCTTTGTATAGTCAATAAAGCAAAGATGTATATCCTTGTTTACTTCTATAGCACGTTCAATAACTGTTCGCAGCATATACACAGCATTTACTGTACCCTTTCCTTCTACAAACCCGCATTGTTCTTCCCCTATTTCAGGTTGTATCTTATTCCTCATTCTTTGCATGATAATTCTTAGCAAAATCTTTGTGATGTGACTCATTATACTAATTGTTCTATGTTGATCACATTCCAAGGTTCCTGATTTCTTTGGGATTGCAATAAATATAGAGTTACATAATTCAGGAGGTATATCTCCAGTATCATATAATGTGTTCAGCAGTCTGGTGACTTGATCTAGTCCAAATTCTTCTAAAGCTTTAATCATTTCTGATGTGATGTTATCTGCACCGGGGGCCTTGCCAGCTTTCATATGCTTAAGAACATTTCGAACCTCCATCTCCAAAATTGGCGGTCCTTCATTATTAACTCTGTTCGTCTCTGTTATCATCATAAAGGTGTTTCACATAATCTGTCCATACCTGTAGAATCTGGTCTTTTTCTATTATGATTTTGCCATCTTCAGTTTTTAGACACCCTGTTGATGTACTTGTTCTTTTATTAGTAAGTTCCTGAATTCTTTTGTGCACTAATTTGGTATTTTGACTGTTGTATTGGCTTTCAATTTCTAAGCCCTTTTCCTCAAGCCATGCTTCTTTTGCCTCCTTACATGATGTTCTGACTTGTCTGTGAATTTCTTCATATTTGACAGACTTATTTTTGTTGAGTCTTCTTGTTTCCATTAGGTGTAAAATTTCTTCAGTCATCCATTTCTTACGACCCACCTTCTTTAATTTTGGAATAGTTGTTTCTGCAGCCACATTGATTGGATTCTTCAACGTTTCCCATTGACCATCCACATCCTGGAATAGGATCTCTAGATCAGACAAAATTTCAAATATGTTCTGTACTTCTATGTTGAATTTGTTTTGTATTTCCTTGTCATTACTCAATGTACACAAATCATATTTAGTATTTCCTGTTATATACTTGACTTTCTTCAACTTTATCCTCAATGTTCCTGTGAGTAATCTGTGGTCACTATAACAATCAGCACTGGGAACTGTTTTTGCTATTGTTAATGCGTTTCTAAATCTTCTGCTAATCAGAATGTAGTCAATCTGGTTTCTTATCCTGCTATCAGGACTCCTCCATGTCCATAATCTTCTAGGGTGCTGTTTGAACCAGGTGTTTCCTACAATCATTTCCTGTTCTTTTGCCCACTCTACGAGTCTGTATCCTCTTAGAGTACCTTTTATTTAACTAAGCAAAGTACCTTTTATTTAACTAAGCAAAGTACCTTTTATTTAGCCAAGCAGAGTACCTTTTATTTAGCCAAGCAGAGTACCTTTTATTTAGCCAAGCAGAGTACCTTTTATTTAACTAAGCAAAGTACCTTTTATTTAGCCAAGCAGAGTACCTTTTATTTAGCCAAGCAGAGTACCTTTTATTTAACCAAGCACAGTAACTTTTACTTAACCAAACAGAGTACCTTTTATTTAACTAAGCAAAGTACCTTTTATTTAGCCAAGCAGAGTACCTTTTATTTAACCAAGCAGAGCAATTTTTAATTTAACCAAGCAGAGTACCTTTTATTTAACCAAGCAAAGTACCATTTATTTAGCCAAGCAGAGTACCTTTTATTTAACCAAGCACAGTAACTTTTATTTAGCCAAGCAGAGCAATTTTTAATTTAACCAAGCAGAGTACCTTTTATTTAACCAAGCAAAGTATCTTTTATTTAGCCAAGCAGAGTACTTTTTATTTAACCAAGCAGAGTACCTTTTATTTAACCAAGCAGAGTACCTTTTATTTAACTTAGCAAAGTACCTTTTATTTAGCCAAGCAGAGTACCTTTTATTTAACCAAGCAAAGTACCTTTTATTTAGCCAAGCAGAGTACCTTTTATTTAACTAAGCAAAGTACCTTTTATTTAGCCAAGCAGAGTACCTCTTATTTAACCAAGCAGAGCAATTTTTAATTTAACCAAGCAGAGTACCTTTTATTTAGCCAAGCAGAGTACCTTTTATTTAACCAAGCAGAGTACCTTTTATGTAGCCAAGCAGAGTACCTTTTATTTAACCAAGCAAAGTACCTTTTATTTAACCAAGCAAAGTACCTTTTATTTAGCCAAGCAGAGTACCTTTTATTTAGCCAAGCAGAGTACCTTTTATTTAACCAAGCAGAGCAATTTTTAATTTAACCAAGCAGAATACCCTTTATTTAACCAAGCAAAGTACCTTTTATTTAACCAAGCAGAGTACCTTTTATTTAACCAAGCACAGTAACTTTTATTTAGCCAAGCAGAGCAATTTGTAATTTAACCAAGCAGAGCAATTTTTAATTTAACCAAGCAGAGCAATTTGTAATTTAACCAAGCAAAATAACTTTCGTTTAAGGCTTAAATTACTTTGTTTGTTTAAACTTTAAGCAAACAAAGTAACTTTCGTTTAGCCAAGCAGAGTGACTTTCATTTAACCAAGCAAAGTAACATTAGTTTAACCAAACAGAATAACTTCTATTTAATCAAGCAAGGTAACAAGGTCCAACCTATTGACAAATGTAAACAGATCGACGTGCGAATTTTGCACGCAGGATAAAATCAGTCTACCCCAGTACGTCTGGATTAATTTTGTCGTTTGGATGCCCTCGTCGTCCCAGGGCAACTGTACTCCAACCTGGCAAGTGCATTGGAGCGTGGATAGCTGACTCTGTAATCAGCGTCCAGTGGTGAATGATGCAGAAAGTGATGCCTCGTGTCGCCTGGCTGTACCTGTGTACCCAGATTTGAAGCTGTGGTGTTGGGTGTGTCACGGTGATTTGCGCAGTTTGCATTGCTTATTGCCTTTATAGTCCTTCCTTCCTTCCTTCCTTCCTTCCTTCCTTCCTTCCTGCCTGCCTGCCTGCCTGCCTGCCTTTCTTCCTTCCTTCCGTTAGAGATAGCAATTTGTCGAGAAGCATGATCGCTATGCCGGTCCGCAAGGCACTTGATAATGATGATAAATGTACCTGTAGCTAAATGCCCCTTGGTTATGGGGTTAAAGACAACTGAAGCACAGTCCATAGAGTCATTGTTTCAGTTAGAACAGAATGTATAGATGGTCACGGGGTTAAAGACAACTGAAGCACAGTCCATAGAGTCATTGTTTCCGTTAGAACAGAATGTATAGATGACATCACACAGTGTATATATGGCATCACAGAATGTACAGATGGCATCACATGGTGTATATATGGCATCACAGAATGTACTGATGGCATCACATGGTGTATATATGGCATCACAGAATGTATAGATGGCATCACATAGTGTATATATGGCATCACAGAATGTATAGATGGCATCACATAGTGTATATATGGCATCACAGAATGTATAGATGACATCACAGAGTGTATATATGGCATCGCATAGTGTATATATGGCATCACAGAATGTATAGATGGCATCACATAGTGTATATATGGCATCACAGAATGTATAGATGGCATCACATAGTGTATATATGGCATCACAGAATGTATAGATGACATCACATAGTGTATATATGGCATCACAGAATGTATAGATGGCATCACATAGTGTATATATGGCATCACAGAATGTATAGATGGCATCACATAGTGTATATATGGTATCACAGAATGTACTGATGGCATCATATAGTGTATATATGGCATCACAGAATGTATATATGGCATCACATAGTGTATATATGGTATCACAGAATGTATAGATGGCATCACATAGTGTATATATGGCATCACAGAATGTATAGATGGCATCACATAGTGTATATATGGCATCACAGAATGTATAGATGGCATCACATAGTGTATATATGGTATCACAGAATGTACTGATGGCATCATATAGTGTATATATGGCATCACAGAATGTATAGATGGCATCACATAGTGTATATATGGCATCACAGAATGTATATATGGCATCACATAGTGTATATATGGCATCACAGAATGTATATATGGCATCACAAAGTGTATAGATGGCATCACAGAATGTATAGATGGCATCACATAGCGTATATATGGCATCACAGAATGTATAGATGGCATCACATAGTGTATATATGGTATCACAGAATGTATAGATGGCATCACATAGTGTATATATGGCATCACAGAATGTATAGATATCACATAGTGTATATATGGCATCACAGAATGTATTGTTCATGTATTGATGGTCACTCTGAAGCAGAGTCCACAGAGTCATTGTTTCCGTCAGAACAGAATGTATAGATGACATCACGTGATGTATAGATGTCATCACAACATGTATAGATGATGTCACAGATTGTATGGATAGCATCACATAGTGTATATATGGCATCAGAGAATATTTAGATGGCATCACAGAATGTATAGATAGCATCACATAGTGTATATATGGCATCACAGAATGTATAGATGACATAACAGAACATATATATATGGAATCACGGAATGTATAAATGACATCACAGAACGTATAGATGACATAAAAGGATGTATAGACGACATAACAGCATGTATAGATAACATTATAGAATGTATAGATATCACATAATATATAGGTGACATAACATAATATGCCTCATGAATACTAAATATAAGAGTGCGATTATCCAGTAAATGGTTATGACTGGATCCTTGTTCTACTGACTGGTTGCTGGCTGGTGCATTTGATTTTGTATGCATCTGGTATTTACAGATTTACCTCAGATAACTGCAGTTTAATAAAGTGTGATCAAGAACATTTGCTGGCCTCGGTGTACGGGTGAGTGGTCTTATGAAGAGAGAGAGAGTTATCTGCATGGCCTTGGTGACAAGACTGCAGAGGTTACCTAGGACATTCACTTAACACAAATGAGACCCATGCCAGTTTTGGAGAGGTGACTGAGGAGAGTTGGCTATCTCTGTTGGACTCGATGACCAGACTGTTCTGGTTGTCTGTGACAGTTGATGCATAGACATAGACCCAGTGACCAGACTGTTGAGGTTGTCTATGACAGTTGATGCATAGATATAAACTCGGTGACCAGACTGTTGTGGTTGTCTGTGACAGTTGATGTCCTTATGGACTCAGTGATGAGAATGTTTGGGCTGTCTGTGACAGTTGATTGTCCACAAAAACTCAGTGACCAGACTGTTGGGGTTGTCTGTGACAGCTGATGTCCACATAGACTCAGTGACCAGACTGTTGTGATTGTCTGTGACAGTTGATTGTCCACATAGACTCAGTGACCAGACTGTTGTGGTTGTCTGTGACAGTTGATTGTCCACATAGACTCAGTGACCAGACTGTTGTGATTGTCTGTGACAGTTGATGTCCACATAGACTCCGTGACTAGACTTTTGTGGTTCTATGGCAGCAGTGACGAGACTGTTGTGGTAGGTGAAGCCTGCCAGCGAGAATTTTCACTTAAGGCAGAGTTCAGGAAAGTGCACATTTCAACCGTTTAATAAGTGCCTGGCATTTGTCCTGTATCTTGATTGGGCGTGTCTCGTGGTTGTTACTTGGAGCGTGGCTTTGTGTACACATTCTTCGTTGTAGTGTGACTTTACTGTTTAAGGCAGTGGTTCTCAACAGGTTGGAATTCCCCTCCCCTGGGTGGGGAAGGGGGGATTTTAAGGTTCCCAAGTGGGGGAGGGGGGGGGGAAGATTATTTCAAGATCGCGTTAATACAAGAACTGATTACTTGATATTGTTTTTCCCTCCATACTTTACGGGTCTTTACTTCTCGCACTTCTGAAATTCGTTTTATAACGTAAGTAGATCCGCAAATCACGTTTTATGTAGACGTCTAGACTTGTTCTATGACGTGTTATTAAATTTAGCTTCCATGTTTACGTACACTGTGTAGGGGTGGGGAGGGGGATTTATAGAGAGGAAATACGAAAGGGGAGAGGGAATGACATTCTGAACATATGGTGAAGGGGTGCATGGGCCAAAAAAGGTTGAGAACCACTGGTCTAAGGTATGTTACAGCTGTTAGTGAGTAGAGACCTTGGCCGTGTTTGGATCAACACCGAGCTGGTTTGTTGACAACATTGTCTCTTGATAGAACTGTCTAACGTTCTGTGAGTCCCCCCTCCCTCCTTCCACCCTTTCTCTTTCTTCTTGTCTCTCTTTCACCACTCTCTCTCTCTCTCCACCCTTCCCTTCCACCTTTTCTCTTTCTACCTCTCTCTCACCTCTCTCTCTCTCTCTCACTCTCACCCCCGTCTCTCCACCCTCACGCCGTTCACCCTTTATCTCTATCCCTGTCTTCCGCCACTCTTTCTGCCCCCCCCCCATCTCTCTCTCGCCCCCTCTCGTGCCCCCTCTCTTGCCCTCTCTCTCTACACCCTCACCCCTTCCACTGTTTCTGTCTATCCCTGTCTCCCGCCACTCTTTCTCCCCCCTCTCTCTCTCGCCCCCTCTCTTGCCCCCTCTCTCTTGCCCCCTCCCCCGGGTGATTGGGGGTGGGGGTGGGTGGGTGGAGGATGTGTAGCTGGGTGAGTGTGTGTAGATTGAGGGATGGGTGGGGGATGTGTGTGTGGGTGGGTGCGGGGTGTGTGAGTGGATGGGGGAGATTGTGTGGGTGGGGGAATATGTGTAAGTGGGGATGAGTGATTGGGCGCGGCAAGTTTGTGTGGGTTGGCGTGGAGATGTGTGAGTGTGGGTGGGGGATGTGTGCTTGGCTGGGTGGTTGGGGATCTGTGGGTGGGTGGTGGAGGATGTGTGTGTGGGTTATGGGATGGGTGGGGAGATGTGTGTAGGTGGGGGATGTGTGGGTGGGGAATGGGTGGGTTGGTACATGTATATATATATGTGCCTGGGTTGTGTGTGTAGGTGGGGGGTGTGTGTGTGGGTGGGGGAATGTATGTATGCCTGGGTGTGTATGTGTGTGGGTGGGGGATGTGTCTCATAACATGGTAATATGCATTGTTTATCTTTACAACATTCATTTGACAATGTTTTTTGTCTATGTGAATGTATCATGAACTATTGATGAACGAAAGATGAGTGATTGGAAAGGCCGAATGTAAGACGGGCCTGCGTGTCCAATTTGTTACCCTTTGAAAATAAATTTCGTTCGTTCATTTGTTCGTTACTTTCTCTCTACATCCTCACTCCTTCCACCCTTGCTCTCTATCCTGACTCTCTTCCCTCTCCTTTCACCCCCCCCCCCCTCTCTCGCTCTTTTCCCTACCTCTCAGCTCTCTCTCTCTCTCTCTCTCTCTCTCTCTCTCTCTCTCTCTCTCTCTCTCTCTCTCTCTCTCTCTCTCATTTCTCCTTCCACCCTCTCCACGTCTCTCTCATTAATTTGTTTATTTGTGATGCCGTATCTCAGTCTGCCTTTGTGCATGCATGTGTGCGTGCGCAATCACATCTAAACGCACATGTGTGTCTGTGCACGCGCGCGTGCGTGTGCATGCCTGCCTAAGTCATAAATGCTTATTATGTTTATCGTTGCAAGCGTAGATGCTGACACAGCGCGGAATGTTGCTGGCATGGGTCAAGTGCCACGACCAGGTGAAATTATAGCTTTTACGTTGTGTGGGACTTGTGTCGCTCTCACAAGGGGTCGATGTGTTATTCGTCTTTCCTGTTCAAGTCAGTCCGTTCGCTGCCGTGTCTGTCTATCACTCTGCCTACTTGTCAGTCTCTCCAGCTATTTCCTGCCTCCCTTGCTTCATTCACCCATTCATCTATGCATTGCTGCGTCTTTTCTTCTGATTGTAATTTTGTCCATCACTCTATCCATGCACTCACTCATTCATATCTCAATGTATCCATTGATCTCGCTATGCGTCCGCCCACAACCACGTATACATTTATCTGTCTATCTGTTCGTCCACACTTACACATCCACGCAGCCATTTTTATCAATTTTTTTCCCCCCGCGTTTCCATCCTGTTTCAGGATATTGCGGTCAACACCAGCATCTTTCAGCTGCATGTTGATTCGCCGACTAGATTACGCTCATCAGCACGCCGCGACTTTCTGAGTGACCGTCTCCATATTCTCATAAGTCACTGGCGCGACTCGAACCACTTCTAATTCTCGTGCGCTCACTTCAACCACGAGAGTATTCGGGATTAACGGAGAAAACTGCTAACCCCTCGGCCAGGGAGCGGGCCATTTTTATCCATAGATACATTAATTTCAATAAGGATCTGTTTGTCCACCTGTCCACTCACTCTCCACCCATGCATTAATCTGTCTGTCTATCCGTCCGTTTGCCCACCGATCCACGGGTCTACTCATTCACCCACACATCCATATATATTCATGAATATCACAATCTCGCCATCCGTTTGTTCATTCACGCATCCATCCTTAAATCCATAAAATCTGTCCGCCTGTCCTGCCCACCGTCCCTTCCGTCTATTCACTCACGCATTCATCCAAATACCCATGCATTAACGTCCGTCCGCCCATCCTACTTTCATGCAAGCATCCATCCATATATCCTTCTATACAGTAATCACCTCCGCCCATCTATTCATTCACGCACCCATCCACAATATCCATGTATTCATTGTCTTGTCTGTTTGTCGGCCTCTCCATCCTTCTATTTTTTCACACATTCTATTCATTCACACACCATATTCATTCACGCATCCATCCATCCACAATAGCCATGTATTCATTGTCTACAAGTCTTTTTGTCGGCCCCTCAATCCATCTATTCATTGACGCATCCATCAACAATATTCATTGCCTATCCGCCAGTTTGTCGGCCCCTCCACCCGTCTGCACATTCCCACACCCCACCGCTCCCCCTGCCAACCCAGTGATTCACCACGGTGGTACACCTTGCTCAGTGTCGGCGAGTGCAGAGCAGCACCCCGGGTTGATCTCATCAGGGCCGGCGTGTAGGGGGCGTCCCTGGAATTGCCTGTCTGCCATTCCCTTTCCTTTGGCTTGGTTTTTTTTTTTGGGGGGGGGGGGGGATGTGCCTGTTCAGAAACGTGCTTCTGTGTCTTTTTTTAAAGCAGCAGCACTCAATGAATATTTTGGTGAATGTAACAAGCTGATTTGCCAATGTTGTAGCGATGGTCTGCCTGCCTGCCTGCCTGTCTGTCTGTCTGTCTGTCTGTCTGTCTGTCTGTCTGTCTGTCTGTCTGTCTGTCAGGCCCTTTCTTTCTTTCTTTCTTTCTTTCTTTCTTTCTTTCTTTCTTTCTTTCTTTCTTTCTTTCTTTCTTTCTTTCTTTCTTTCTTTCTTTCTTTCTTTCTTTCTTTCTTTCTTTCTTTCTTTCTTTCTTTCTTTCTTTCTTTCTTTCTTTCTTTCTTTCTTTCTTTCTTTCTTTCTTTCTTTCTTTCTGTCTGTCTGTCTGTCTGTCTGTCTGTCTGTCTGTCTGTCTGTCTGTCTGTCTGTCTGTCTGTCTGTCTGTCGTTCGTTCGTTCGTTCGTTCGTTCGTTCGTTCGTTCGTTCGTTCCTTCGTTCGTTCGTTCTTTCATTCTTTCGTTCTTTCGTTCTTTCGTTCTTTCGTTCTTTCGTTCTGTCGTTCTGTCCTGTCCTGTCCTGTCTGTCTGTCTGTCTGTCTGTCTGTCTGTCTGTCTGTCTGTCTGTCTGTCTGTCTGTCTGTCTGTCTGTCTTTCTTTCTCGCCTCACGGAATTTCACTCTCTGCATCTCTTGTAGAATGTGACAAAGACAGATATCTGGAAAGGTGGCGGGACACTGTTCTACATTGTTGCCCAGAATCGACATTCATAGACTCACGGGAATCTCCGTGGCCAAGTGATTACGTCGCCTGTCTCGCGCTCCGAAGGTTGTGGGCTGGACTCCGGGCTACTTTCGATTCACGAGTGTAATTTTCTCGGAGACTTCTGGGGGTCGTCGCTTGAGCTACGGAGTTCGAAAGAGACAGAGCCATATAGGATAACACTTGCTGCAGTGAAGTCGATCCTGTTGCTTTGTAAACCCTTGTGAAGACTCATGTACTAGTTTGACAATGTCATCAACCCTACCTCCCGATGGTGTTTCCACCTAGTCGTGGTGGGGGAGCTTGAGTTTCTCAATGACCCTGAGAGCTATGCCGGCGGTAGCGTAGCTACCAGCAGGGCCTCCCAAGCCGGACAGGTCAAAGGGTAGAGAACAGACAAAGAGAAACACCCTGGTCCTCCAGGTTGGGGGTTGAAGCGTGGGGTTAACATCCCCACCTTTGTAAAAACCTTTCTTTGTTACGAAACAAATACATGAGCCTCGATATCGGACTGACTTATCTGGACAACGACCTTGGAACGTTAAAGGACTTTTGAGATTTGGAACATGGAATGTACGGACACTATATCGAGCTGGAGCGGCCGAAGAACTAACCCGGGAGCTGATTGAATATCAAATGGATATAACAGCAATTCAAGAAATAAGGTGGCCAGGAGAGGGTACTTTAGAGCAAAATGGAATGATTATAATATATGGAGGAAACACCCAAAATAAACATGAATTAGGAACAGGATTTGTCATCAAAAAAGAGTTATGGGGGAACGTTTTAAACTTTAAAGCTTTTAATGACAGGATTAGTAAATTACGAATAAAAGGTAAATGGAAAAATATAACGATGATTAATGTACATGCACCTACTGAAGAGAAAGAAGATGATATTAAAGAAGACTTTTATAATGATCTGGAAGATGTCATAGAAGAAACCCCCAAACAGGACATCCTGATTGTGCTGGGAGACTTCAATGCAAAAATAGGTAGAGAGCAAACTAATAAAAAAGTGGCCGGTATGGAAAGCCTACATACAACTTCAAATGATAATGGATGGAGAGTCATCAACCTGGCAGAAGCCAAAGGACTGCAGGTTAGCAGTACCAGACTACAAAGAAAGGATATACACAAACAAACTTGGAAATCATGTGACAAGAGAACCTATAATCAAATAGATCACATTTTAATTAACAACAGAAATGCATCAAACATACAGCAAGTCAAAAGTTATAGAGGAGCTGAGTGCCACAGTGACCACTTCCTCGTTGGAGCAAAATTTAAAATAAAACTTAAGAGAGCTTTCTATACTAAATTACAAAGATTACACCCAACATATAACAGAGAAAAACTGCAAGACATTACAGTCAAAGAGAAATTTACAGATGAAATAAAATGTAAACTTGAAACTCTGCAAAACCCTTTGGAGGAAAGCATTGACCAAACTTGGTTGAACATCAAGAATACAATTCAGTCTACCGCAGAAGAATGTCTCGGTGTGTTAACCACGCATAGAAAGAACAGATGGTTCAATCAAAAATGTGAAGAAGCAGTCATTAGGAAGAAGAATGCCAGACATGTATGGTTAAATGACATCAATAACATCCAAAAGGAAGAGCATTATAGAAATGAATGTAAAGAGGCTACAAAAATAGTCAGACAGCAGAAGCGAGAATATATGAGTAATATAATCAAAGATATGGAAACTAATCACCAGAAAAATGAATCCAGAAAATTTTTTAAAGAACTGAAGTCAATGAAACGAGGGCACCAACAAAACACATATGGTTTAAAAGACAAAAATTGGAATATGATAAATACCAATGAGGAAATGTGCAACACATGGAAAGAATATTTTATTGAATTACTAAATTGTGAAGCTCCAAGTAACATTTTCTCACAGGAAGAGGTTCTAACATGCGAACCACAAATTGAAGAACCTACATTTGAAGAAATCCTATATGTAATCACACGACTTAAAAACAATAAGGCAACTGGGACTGATGGAATTGCTGCTGAATTTATAAAGGCAGGTGGCCATGCATTACATCTAAAGCTATACGAACTAATAATAAAAATCTGGAGGACAGAAGAATTACCCCATGACTGGAAAGAGTCATTATTGATACCTATCTTTAAGAAAGGAGACAAGTTCCAATGTGGAAATTATAGAGGAATATCACTACTGTCCACAAGCTATAAGATACTATCCGCAGTATTACTAAATAGACTAAAACCATATTCAGAAGACATTAGGTGACTACCAGGCGGGTTTTAGACAAAACAGATCAACAATAGATCAGATATTTATCTTACGACAAATAGCCGAGAAAAATTGGGAATATAAAAGAGATCTCCATAACATTTTTGTGGATTTTAAAAAGGCTTATGATAGTGTCCATAGGAATAGTCTATGGAATGCTATGCAGGAATTTGGAATACCAAGGAAGTTAATCAACATGACCAGACTATGCATGGAAGATACTTATAATATAGTAACATATAAAGGCAGGAAATCAGACCCCTTCCAAATAACATCTGGCTTGAAACAGGGTGATGCACTATCGCCGCTACTCTTCAATCTGGCTCTAGAGAAAGTTGTAAGGAAGGTAAAGGAGGAATGTGATATTGGAGGAACATCCAAGCTGCTTGGTTATGCAGATGATATAGATATTATAGGGCAAAGTGAACAAAAGACATTGGAAATATTGACTCACTTAAAGGAAAAAGCCCAACAGATGGGGCTGGTTATCAACCAAGATAAGACAGAATATATGGTAATTTCAAGAGACGGAATGGCTAGAAACTCTGGCCACATACAAATAGATAATATGACCATTAAAAGAACGGAAACATACAAATACCTGGGTACGATCTTCAACTGCTCCAACATCATAAGGGAAGAAATACAAACTAGAATCAACTCTGGAAATAAGATATACTATGCACTACAACATCTACTAAAATCAAAGGCGCTATCTCGTAACACCAAAATCACAATATACAAAACACTGATCAGACCAGTTGTCCTTTATGGCTCTGAAACCTGGAGTACAACGAAAGGAGACGAAGCCTTGTTACAAACCTTTGAGAACAAAATTTTAAGACTCATCTTTGGACCCATTGGGGATACACAAAGTGGAGAGTGGAAAAGAAGATGTAACAAAGACATTTATGATCTGTTTAAGTCCCCGCTAATCACTGGTATCATGAAGGCTAATAGACTACAATGGCTGGGGCATATAGAAAGAATGGAAGATAATAGGGAAACAAAACTCGCTTACACTCAGGAAATAAATGACCGTAGACCCCGAGGTAGACCAAGAAGGCGGTGGAGAGATAATACATGTACAGACCTACAAGCACTTGGAATCAACGACTGGCAAGAGAAGGTCCACCAGAGAGACGAATGGAGACGGATTGTATTTGCAGCAAAGAACCTCAATGGCTCGGAACGCTGAAGAAGAAGAAGAAGAAGAAGAAGAAGAAGAAGAAGAAGAAGAAGAAGAAGAAGAAGAAGAAGAAGAAGAAGAAGAAGAAGAATCAACCCTACCTAGCCACGATCCACCCCTCTTTAGCTTGTCCCTCTGTCTTCTGTTGAACACCGCGTGCAACGGGAGCACCTTATTGGTCCCTGCTTTGAGATATGCCCGTGCCCTTCTCAACCCCATTCAATGTTACCTAGCCGGAGTGTCAAGAATAAATCTCGTCCCCGCACACTTGTTGTCTCTAGGGCATTCCAGGATCCAGGTTTCGAATCTCCCTTCGAAGTAGGGGTTATTTTCGTGACGACATAGCTGTCCCCCATTGTTTCCCCTAGTGAATTGGAGACCATGCCTACCGACCGGCAGACGAACGTGTAGTACCCACACCAGCACAGTTCTCAATCTCAGTCAATTCTTATGGTAGGAAACTGTTGTGGTAGGACAGATGACTACTGCGATACTGACCATATTGTCCATCGTATCCTCTTTAGTCTAATGAATACTGACCAACGTCATATCAGCAACATGTCATCATCATCGTCATCATCATCATCATCATCACCATCATCATCATCATCATCATCATCATCATCATCACCCTCATCATCATCATCATCATCATCATCATCATCATCATCATCATCATCATCATCATCATCATCATCATCATCATCATCATCATCATGGGACGCAGAGGTGTTTCCAAGGCACCAGGGCCGGGTTATATACTGGCCAAGACCTATTGACGCGTCCTCGTCGAGCGTCCTGGGCAACAGGTCCCTTCGGGGTCCTGGCTAAAGTCAGTAGGATCGCCGATTCCTCCGAAGTCGGAGAGTGTCTGCCTGTACGGCGAGGAACCACCAGTCTGCACACCAATAAGCCAGACATGGGACAACGGATACTCACGCAAAACTCAGGTCCTGTATGACATCACACTGATGTTGGACAACAGGATGCCTTCATCCGACATACAGGACTTCGCGTTGGAGCTCAAACCAACGAACACAAGCAAGCAAGCAAGCATCATCATCATCATCATCACCACCATCATCATCATCATCATCTCATCATCATCATCATCATCATCACCACCACCATCATCATCATCATCATCATCATCATCATCATCATCATCCTCGTCATATGCCATGCCACTAATCATGGGCGGTTACGGTTCCCCATCTCACATGATCAGCTCCGTGTTCTTGTCTCACTTACGCCACGTGGCCAAGCCATCCAGACAATTATCTCTCTTCCTTCCCGTTGATTTGTTCCAGTCAGTCTTACCAGTTGTCACTAAGTTTTCCAATTTATTTCTCCTCATAATAAATGAATTTAAAAACAGGACAAACAATATGTTACGCGATTTATTGCCTGGTGGGACGCAGCAGTGCCAGGTTATATACTGGCCAAGACCTATTGACGCGTCCTCGTCGAGCGTCCTGGGCAACAGGTCCCTTCGGGGTCCTGGCTCAAGTCAGTAGGATCGCCGATTCCTCCGAAGTCGGCGAGTGTCTGCCTGTACGGCGAGGAACCACCAATAAGCCAGACATGGGACAACGGATACTCACGCAAACCTCAGGTCCTGTATGACATCACACTGATGTTGGACAACAGCATGCCTTCATCCGACATACAGGACTTCGCGTTGGAGCTCAAGCCAACGAACACAAGCAAAGCAAGCAAGCATTGCCTGGTATATTTCGTTGCATCTCATCAGTTGTCTACTGCAGCGTTATATATCATCTGAAGTGACTACATGAATACTGCTTTGGGTGAAATATTTCAAACACACTGTCGCCTAATTTACGGTTTCAGTTTGTTAACCTGTAGGACTTGTTCACCTCTCCTTCATGGTATTCTTTGCATTGTCCTCACAAACACATTTCTACTGCCTTTAGATGTTTCTAAGATTGTCTGCCTCTTGTCCATGTATCACATGTGTATAACAGTACAGGTTCTGTACAGCACCTCGACACTCTTTTTCTCATTGCAACTGGCAGCTTTTTATCGATCAGTATGTTTTCCATCTGTCAAAAGGCTACCATTACCATAGCGATTCTTATCAATATGTGACCATGGCATGCAAACTGATGAGTGTAGCTTTTTGTTTTTTACCTGGTCATACAATGCTAGCCTTGTGTGACTGTGTCATTGTTGAGCTTAGTAATCGGGCAGTCATTTATCCGTGTCATTTGTACTGTCCTATCACAGGTAACATGTGAATGAAATTAGTGGAACTGCGGTAAAGCTGTGGAAATGTCAACAATATAAAATAACAGAAAGTAATGCAGCTTTACAGAACACAATTACAGAAAATACAGGACGTTGCCCCGACTAGCCTTCATCAGCAAACAAATACATACACAAAACAAAACATATAATCACGGATAAGACCACGTAATAGTTTCCTTTATTTCTGACTCATGAATATTATCGGTAATGATTTAGAGCAGCCATTATCAGTGTCAACTAATTGCCAACGACTGTTTGTATTTATGGTCTGTTAATTGTAGGAGAGTGCGTGAAGCCAACACAAGTCATTATCACCGGCCACTCATATCGCCGCCCGCCGTATCATTCAATTACCGACTCATATTTCCCTGATGTGTCATTGGCTATCGATCGGTCTTGTTACACGGCAATCAGCTCTGTCTGACTCACAGACTGCCGGGCTGCTAGAGCCGGCTGCTTTGCTAGAGGAGGGGTTAATGTAGGGCGCTAATGGCATCATGTGTCGTGGCAATAACCGTCAGCGATCATGGTCGAGACCAGAACACAGAGCTGATCCACGACTCTGGCGATCGCGTGAGATGGCGAGACATGACCGCCCAAGCTTATCGGCATTACACATGTTGATGATAATAGAAAGGAATGGGCGCACACTTTGACTACAGACTTTCACAAAATAGACATTGTTATCATCATGTGCCCTGCAAGGTGGCGTGGGCGGTCATGTTTCTCCCGGGCCTCTTTCCTTGATGTTGTGGATCGGTTGTTCTGATGACATTCCTCTGCCACTGATGACAATCCTCTGCCACTGATGACAACCCTCTGCCACCGCACCAGCCACCCAGCGTCATGTCTCTCGGTCTCTCCGTGCCTCTTCTACTGCTGGTCTTTCAGCCAGCTCGTAAACAAACACACGTGTATTGTTTGACTCGCATAGAAGGAGAAGAATCAAGTAACGATCAGAGAACGCACAAGACAACATAATAATTGACAGCTATAGTTACCGACCGGGATTCGACCCTGTCACCCCCACTTGGCGACACGCCTCGCTGCAGGAATAATGTCTGTGTTATCTTGTGCGTCCTCTACACCCTTCCTCTACTTCTGTGAATGCCAATCAATACACGTGTGTTTATTTATGTTTTCCATTGCGTCCTCTATTCTCCCCTTCTACTTCTATGATTACCAATCAATACACGTGTGTTTATTTGTTTTCTATTGCGTCCTCTATTCTCCCCTTGTACTTCTATGAGTACCATTCAATACACGTGTATCTAATTATCGTGTACCAATACACGTGTATCTATTTATCTATTTAAAGTAATGACAAACTATTTATCGCCGGCGTTGTAGCGAAATGGTTACTGACGCAACTCGCAATCTCGTACACCGCATTCCAAACACAGCTGAGGGCTGCGTTGGTTTTCATACAATGGTAGGTGTGCTGGTCGTTCATAAAGCAATGACAAACTACTGAACGTAAACTTGCTAAGAAATCAGTCAAACATGCTGAGGTTGACTGCGACATCTTGTAAAAGATATGCAACTAACTAGTTTAAATTTATGAACTACTGTCTTAGTGGCCTCAAAAACTTCCTCAATTGATATGTCTTTTTAGTTACGATGTCCTCCAATGCTACTCTTCTCATTCTATGACCAAGAACAGTGTTTGTATATAATAGCTGTATATAACCACCTACTTTCATTCCTCTTCTTGCCGTCTGCCGGTATGTCTATGGTTTAATTCCTCTAGCTCAGCGGTTCTCAACCTTTTTTTGGTCCATGCACCCCTTCACCATATGTTCAGAATGTCATTACCTCCTTTCGTATTTTTGGCTTATAAATTCCCCCCCCCCCCGCTCCTACACAGTATACGTAAAAATGGAAGCTGAATTTAATAACACATACTAGAACAAGTCTAGACGTCTACATAAAACGTGATTTGCGGGTCTTCTTACGTTATAAAATGAGTTTCAGAAGGGCGAGAAGTACAGAACTGTAAAGTATGGAGGGAAAAACAATAACAACTAACCGATTCTTGAATTAACGCGATCTTTTAAATATCTTAACCCCCCACCCGGAAACCCTAAATTCCCTCCTGGAAACTTTAAAATTCCCACCTGCGGGGGAATTCCCCACCGGTTGAGAACCACTGATCTAGCCTTTGCTTAAAGAGACGAACCCTGTCAGACAGCAGAGGGCAGAAGTTATGGCGTCTCTTGTCCGGCAATGGTTATACCGCAGAGTTTACAGTGTAAGAAGATTATAAATGGTACATATAACAATGGAAACTGTACACTGCATGGCGCCGAGGGTCGGGACAACAGTTGTCCACCTTGCTAACATGTGACTAGAGAAGTGGTTCTCAACCAGTGGGGAATTCCCCCCCCCCCCCCACAAGAGAGGGAGGGGGGGGGGGAATTAGGGTTTCCAGAAAAGGGGGGGGGGAATTAAGATTATTTCTAGATCGCGTTAATATAAGAACCGATTACTTGATATTGTTTTAATACAAGAACCGATTGCTTGATATTGTTTTTCCTTATATGCTTTACGGTTCTGCACTTCTCGCTCTTCTGAAATTTGATTCATAATGTAAGTAGACCTGCAAATCACGTTTTATGTAGACGTCTAGACGTGTATATGCTATTAAATTTAGCTTCCATTTTTAGGTATACTGTGTAAGGGGAGGGGGGGGGGGTTAATAGGAAGGAAATTCGAAAGGAGGGGGGAGAGTAGGGGGATGACATTCTGAACATATGTTGAAGGCGTGCATGGACCAAAAAGGCTGAGAACCATTGGACTAGAGGTCTAGACAACTAAGTGATGGATGGACATGAAATGTGACTAGAGGTGTGGATAACTATGAAATAGATGGATGTGAAATGTGGCTGGGAGTCTTGGCAAACAATCTCATCTCATCCCATCATGTTCCTCTTGTAACTTGCGGTGTCGAGGTGAAATATAAACAGCGGGAGAGTGCCCACTTATGGGCCTCATGCATCGATATTCTCATGGACTGCTATTCCATCCGTCTATCGTTTTCGTGGTTGACAAAAAATAACAGTAGAAAATCGAACGTTTCAAAGGGAGTTGTTGTCCACGACGAAAAGCAAGAATACTAAACGGACACCGTACACATCACATCCCAGCCATGACAACAGTAATCCGTTGACACAAGAACAAAGCTTTCAATCGCAACAAACGGATCTCATTACTGCTGTTGTGTGTCACGTGCTGTTTCCGCTACAGTCAAGTATAGTTTCCCCCTGTATTTGTTCGTTGAGAACAACTTGTGGCACTTCCCGGCGTCTGCCGTTAATCAGTCGGCTGTTGATCATCGGTTCTTCAAACGCTCTCCTGGCAGAGCTGCTGTGATAGTTGTTACTTTAGAGTGGTCGGACTGCCGGCAATTGAGGCTGGCACGCAAACGGCTAGTGTTGTCCTGGAGTGCATTGCCACTTACATCGACTCAATCATTGAAATTATGGTTGGACATATATGTGTTGTCACTTGTACTCCTGATGGGTTGATGTAGTTCTGATGCGATGTAAATTGTACTTCTGGTGGGTTCTCATGTGTATTCACTTGTATTCCTGATGGTTAGTCACTTGTACTCGCGATGTGTTGTTGCTTGTACTCCTGATGGTTTGTCACTTGTGCTCATGAATGGTTTGTCACTTATGCCCATGGATGCTTTGTCACTTGTGCTCATGGATGGTTTGTCACTTGTAGTTCTGATGGTTTGTCACTTGTAGTTCTGATGGTTTGTCACTTGTGCTCATGGATGGTTTGTCACTTGTAGTTCTGATGGTTTGTCACTTGTAGTTCTGATGGTTTTTCACCTGTGCTCATGGATGGTTTGTCACTTGTGCTCATGGATGGTTTGTCACTTGTGCTCATGGATGGTTTGTCACTTGTGCTCATGGATGGTTTGTCACTTTTGCTCATGGATGGTTTGTCACTTGTGCTTCTGATGGCTTGTCACTTGTAGTTCTGATGGTTTGTCACTTGTGCTCATGGATGGTTTGTAACTTGTGCTCATGGATGGTTTGTCACATGTAGTTCTGATGGTTTGTCACTTGTAGTTCTGATGGTTTGTCACTTGTGCTCATGGATGGTTTGTCACTTGTGCTCATGGATGGTTTGTCACTTGTAGTTCTGATGGTTTGTCACGTGTACTTCTTATGGTTTGTCACTTGTAGTTCTGATGGTTTGTCACTTGTACTCATGGATGGTTTGTCACTTGTGCTTCTGATGGTTTGTCACTTGTAGTTCTGATGGTTTGTCACTTGTATTCCTGATGGTTTGTCACTTGTACTTCTTATGGTTTGTCACTTGTAGTTCTGATGGTTTGTCACTTGTACTCATGGATGGTTTGTCACTTGTGCTTCTGATGGTTTGTCACTTGTATTTCTGATGGTTTGTCACTTGTATTCCTGATGGTTTGTCATTTGTACTTCTTATGGTTTGTCACTTGTATTCCTGATGGTTTGTCACTTGTACTTCTGATGGTTTGTCACTTGTACTCCTTGTGGTTTGTCATTTGTACTTCTGAGGGTCTGTCACATGTACTCCTAAGTACAGCTAACTTCCGCTGGGATTTCTCTGTGTGTGTATGTGTGTGTGAAAGAATGTGTACAGTGCAAACATTTTTCTGCCTGCCTGCCTGCTTGCCTGTCTGTCTGTCTGTCTGTCTGTCTGTCTGTCTGTCTGTCTGTCTGTATGTCTGTCTGTCTGTCTGTCTGTCTGTCTGTCTGTCTGTCTGTCTGTCTGTCTGTCTGTCTGTCTGTCTGTCTGTCTGTCTGTCTGTCTGTCTGTCTGTCTGTCCGTCCGTCCGTCCGTCCGTCCGTCCGTCCGTCTGTCTGTCTGTCTTACTGTCATTCTGTCTGTCTTTTTCTTTCTTTCTTTCTTTCTTTCTTTCTTTCTTTCTTTCTTTCTTTCTTTCTTTCTTTCTTTCTTTCTTTCTTTCTTTCTTTCTTTCTTTCTTTCTTTCTTTCATTTTCTTTCTTTCTTTCTTTTGGGGCCGCCATAGGTCATTAGCCAGTACACTTGCCTGCCAGCCTGAGGGCCTTGGGTCCAAATGTACCTGGTATTCCAGGTAGATCAGGGCTAACGTGTGCACCAGGAAGTGGGGTCAGAAGTGTGGTACTACTGACCACAGCTCTCCTCCAGTGGTCATGGGAATATGAGGCTAGCATCATATGTGGAAAACTCCGCAGTGTGTGTGAAAAGGGTCCTTTCTTCCTTCCTTCCTTCCTTCCCTCCCTCCTCCCTCCCCCTCCCTCCCTTCCTTCCGCTCATCCGTCCGTCCTGCCTGCCTTCCTTCCTTTTGTCCGCCCATCCGTCCATCCTTTACTTTCTTCCTTTCTTTACTTTCTTCCTTTCATTACTGCCTTCATTCTGTTCTTTCTGCTTTCCTTCTTGTCTTCATTTTCATCCCCGATCACACTCTCTCTCTCTCTCTCTTTATATGTATATATATATATATTATATTGCTCTCTCTCTCTCTCTTACTCACTCAGTGTCTTATTAAGTTACATTAACGTAATAACAACCTTGAACAAACAAACGTTAATTATTTCATGTCTGAATTGTCCTATATTGGAAACAGGTGCTCACCAACTTCTGTCCTGTACACTGTAATGACAAAAACAAATGGCAGTGAATAATTTCAGGCTGTTTTAAACTGTGTATTCTTCCAGCACATGTGTAAACTCAGCAGAGTACTGTGGTCGTAAATGTTGCTAAAACCTGGCATGTGCGTGATATAAATGGCCTGCCAGCCAGGCTTCTGCTGAATGCTGGTGTCTCTTGATAGCCACTTGATATACAGTGTGCAAGATCTCAGCGGGGAAGGAGATCATGTGAACGTGTTTGTGACGTTTTATGAAATTGGATGTTGGGGAGTGTTTGAAAAGTATTACATCAGTAATAGTACCATCTGACTAAAGATGCATGCATGTGGTTTTAAATGACTGGCACCTTGCTGTCTTGATAGACAGTAGTTTGTAACATGAAGTTACATACACCTTTCCGTAGCAAAACTATATAGAATCCCTCTCTCAGCCTACCTAGTTTACTCCAGAGGAAAGGCAACACCAATATGTCTGGAACAAGACAAGCTGCAGAAGCTGCCGAATCATCAAAGCAATGCTCTAACATTCCACCTGTCAGAGCTTCCATAAACAATTTGACCAAATAATTGGTTTCAAATACAATCAAATCCAAGGTCTTCACCTGTCCCATAGTGTTTCTTAAAGAGCCTCAGATTTTGTCTCTGTCTGGCATAGTCAGGACAATCTTGTCAGGTCTGGAGATTTACTTTAGTGCTCCACAGTTGCAGTTGACAGTTATGAGACCCATATGGTGGAGATGTGCTTCCTCTAGACAAATTCCATTCTCGGTATTTAAATCTATCCTTGGGTAGGTTTTGCTCAAACAGTGTTGCCAGGACAGTGACCTTGCAACTTACTCAAAGCAGTTTTCAATTATTGTGGGATCCTTACCAGATAAGAGGGGGCTTCAAATGAAAACCTTAAATTTTTTTCCCCCTTTTCTATGGTGAATTTATCCTGAAAAAGTAAAGAACCAAGTGTATCATTTTTTGATATAGTCACCACTGAGTTCAATGCAAGTCCTCCAGGACCCATACAGTGTTTGGATTCCTGAAGAAAAAAATACTCTTGGTCGCGTGTGTAACCACTTGTGCACCACCTGCTATACCATCAAACCGAAAAGTTGTGAAACTTCCAACTCCACTCATACACTTGCTAGACTGACATAGCTATTCCATATCTTGCATTCACAGGATTATAACAGTATACTTTCCGTGTCTAATATTCACATGATTATAACAGGATACTTTCCATGTCTAGCATTCACAGGATTATAACAGGATACTTTCCATGTTTAGTATTCACAGGATTATAATAGGATACTTTCCATGTCTAGCATTCATAGGATTATAACAGTATACTTTTTATTTTCAGAAATCCCCAGGGCAGTCCTGCACCTGTTGAAGAACCCAGTGTATGCTGTTCTGCTGCCGGCGATCTGTTTGGAGATTTGCATTGTGGCTGGCTTTGTGGTCTTCCTGCCCAAGTACTTGGAGTCTCAGTTTGGCACCTCCACGTCCCAGGCTAACCTCCTCACAGGTATACATGACTTTAGAAGTTGTTGCGTCGGCCAGAATAAAAGGAGACGGCCTCAAAGGATGAAGTCTTGACCATAGACACACCCCGTAAATGTTCTGTTGTAACTGGTATAGGACAAGAACATCCAAAGTAACAACTAGGACATGCATATTTCAAATAAAAATTAGGACGGAAGCATTTATAGTAACAACAAAGACATAAACATTTAAAGAAACAACAATGGCAGAAAGTATTAAAATAACAACAATGACAAAAATAAATATTAATAACTAGGACAACAACATGTAAAATAACAACCATCACAAACAAATTTAAGGTAACAACTAGATGAAAAAATTTAAAGTAACAATTTGCATGGAGTGGCTGAAAGTAATTACTCTGTGGGAATGAAGGAATCAAGAAACAGCAGGTGATCTGTGTATCTGATCACCTCATGATCACGTGGTTGGTAGAAAGTGGTTGTTTCAGAAAACTCACCTTAATTGGGTGCGAGGAAAATTCCTAGGAAGTAAACGCAGCCGGCGTACATATTGACCCTGTCAGCCATTGAGTGCCCATTGGTCTAGAAATATGGGAATAGCACCATATAATTGATACACCCTTGGAGGGTAAACAAGGTCCTTTACTTACTGACCTTAGTAGGCAACATTAGATTCTCTATATAGAACATGCCAAAGTGGGGTAGGTACTAATAAAGGACACTGATACATTTGAAATAGCAACAACAAGAGACAGTCATGGATGCATACCATGACCATTACGATTCACCTTCTACCTGGACAAAATAACTTCAGAGACAAATCTAGAACTAAAAACAGATAGTGAGGGAAACTCAGAAAGCATAGTCAAACCAACTCTGAATGAATTACTCTCGCAGGCAGTCAATGCATACTCTAGGAATTTGAGGAAACGTCATGAAGGCACTTAACACTCAATACTATATGCAAGATTTATATACAGTATGAAAGTCAGCATATTTTCTTTTGTTCACGTTTTCATAGCATGTTTGCATGGGATCCTGATTATTGTGGTGTGATTTCTTGGGTGATTGCCTCCGTCTTCATACCTTTCTTTTGCTAGGGTAGACAGTTGTCTTACTCCAGTTTATATGTATGTATGTATATATACATACATACATGTCTGTGCATGTATTCGTGAACATATATATCTAGAGCAGTCTGTTTTTACAGTGCCAGAGACTCACTATCGCCCCTTCTCATGTTAGTTAAAAGAGTTCTCCCACATGAAGGTCAGGAGTTGGACTTTTGCTGCCAGAGGTGATGAATGCAGAAGCGATGGGGGTATTTTGCAAGGTTATGCACCCACTTTCAACTCTGCGTCCATGGTTGTAACAGCAGTATGGAACCATCAGTATATCTAATACAGAATCTGTGATGATGGCCAGCATAGGCCATTTAACATTCATATTATTTTTTTTTTTTTTTTTTTTTTTTTTTTTTTTTTTTTCCGCGTTTCCATCCTGTTTCAGGATATTGCGGTCAACACCAGCATCTTTCAGCTGTATGTTGATTCCTAGGCTAGATTACGCTCATCAGCACGCCACGACTTTCTGAGCGACCGGCTCCATACTCTCATAAGTCACTTTTGCGATTCGAACCACTGCTAATTCTCGTCGCGTCACGTGACGAGAGTATTCGGGGTTAGCGGAGAAAGCTGCTAACCCCTCGGCCACGGAGCCGGTATTAACATTCATATTAACTACTGAAAAATCAGACAGACTCCAGAACTCACATACCTGGCGAGTATTTTCATAGAAAATGGGTGACTGGACGGGCAGATCAAAATAAGATGTCAGAAGGCTAGTGCAGTTCTTCTTCTTCTTTCGTTCGCCTGAAATATGTTTATAACTGCAATGTTGTCTCTTGTATGAATCTAACAGTCTTTTTTAGTTCACTCAGCTGTCCATAGAGTTTTTATCTTCCACTGTTGTCTCTCTAGCCAGAAGGTTCGCCTGGATATGTTATAGTTTGGGCTCACGGCGTAATTGCGTGGCAGCCTAATTCTGTGGTGCGCCTCCTGGCTGGCTGCCTCCGTCTTCAGCACCTATCTTTTGCAAGAGTAGACTGTCTAGTGTAGTGATCTGTCAGCTCCTAGATCTGCTCAAATAGCCAAGTATCAACATAGAAACCAGCAGACCACTGATTACCAGTATATTTGTACCAACACTTTGTTAACGATGTCCTGCCTGATCTCTATACAAGACACAAGTGGGGAGGATCACAGTATATGAGATGAGGTGCCTGAGAATAGCTATCAATGTAACCAGAAGAGACAAAGACATGTTGACATCAGAGAAATGGGAGTAGCAACATTATGCATTGATTACATTTAATGAGGAAGGAGCCTGCGAAACAATATGTGTGTCTTTACAGCTATAGAAGATCAAGTTACAGAGAATATGATGGCTCAAGGAGGTGATGGATTGACAACATCATCATTTTACATTGACACAAAGTCACAGTAGTGCAACACATCCTCAGTTTTTCAGTGATGTTTCTGTGTTTATTTGATCCCTCAGTTTATCAATGATGATTCTATGTATTCATTTGATTTGATTCTGCATATTAATTTGATTCCTCAATGTGTCAATGATGATTCTAAGTTGTTTCCCCAGTTTGTCAGTGATATTCTGTGTATTGATACATCAGTATGTCAGTGATGATTTTGTATTGGTTTCATTCCTCAGGTGGTATAGGTATCCCAGGAGCTGTTATAGGTATTCTCATGGGTGGATACATCCTGAAACGTATGGCCCTGTCCCCTAAAGGTAAGTCCCATAGTTAGTATTCATTCTTGTTTTTGTTTTTTTTAATATTTATTTTGTTCACTTTGAACTCAGGCGTACTGCATACACTGGACTGATATTTGCTTTCCCTATCACCAATATCCCTTGCCAGCAGGCGAATCCACTCTGACTTCTGAGGTACTTGTAATTTACATCTCCAAGCCAAGGACAAAAAGACATTTTAGTCCAAGAGACCGGTATTCATTGTTTTTCCTCTTCTACCCTGGGCTATACAAGCAGTTTACAGTCTGAATGGTCTTTCCTCTTCTACCCTGGGCTATATAGGCAGTTTACAGTCTGAATGGACTTTTCTCTTCTACCCTGGGCTGTATAGACAGTTTACAGTCTGAATGGACTTTTCTCTTCTACCCTAGGCTGTATAGACAGTTTACAGTCTGAATGGACTTTTCTCTTCTACCCTGGGCTGTATAGACAGTTTACAGTCTGAATGGACTTTTCTCTTCTACCCTGGGCTGTATAGACAGTTTACAGTCTGAATGGTCTTTTCTCTTCTACCCTGGGCTGTATAGACAGTTTACAGTCTGAATGGACTTTTCTCTTCTACCCTGGGCTGTATAGACAGTTTACAGTCTGAATGGACTTTTCTCTTCTACCCTGGGCTGTATAGGCAGTTTACAGTCTGAATGGACTTTTCTCTTCTACCCTGGGCTGTATAGGCAGTTTACAATATGAATGGACTTTTCTCTTCTACCCTGGGCTGTATAGACAGTTTACAGTCTGAATGGACTTTTCTCTTCTACCCTGGGCTGTATAGACAGTTTACAGTCTGAATGGACTTTTCTCTTCTACCCTAGGCTGTATAGGCAGTTTACAGTCTGAATGGACTTTTCTCTTCTATCCTGGGCTGTATAGACAGTTTACAATCTGAATGGACTTTTCTCTTCTACCCTGGGCTGTATAGACAGTTTACAGTCTGAATGGACTTTTCTCTTCTACCCTGGGCTGTATAGGCAGTTTACAGTCTGAATGGTCTTTCCTCTTCGCCATGGGGATGTAATGGCAGCTTAGTCTTATATGGTCTTTCCTTATCTACGCTGAGATAAAGAGCCACATTGTAGTCTTGTAAAAACTTACCTCATCTCTCTCTCTCTCTCTCTCTCTCTCTCTCTCTCTCTCTCTCTCTCTCTCTCTCTCTCTCTCTCTCTCTCTCTCTCTACCTCTCTCTCTCTCTACTGTAATTCTCATTCTCTTCCCTTTCTTTGTCTCCTTCTGTATCTCTGTGTCTAGTGTTACTATGCCTCTGTAACCCAAGTTTTAAAAAAAAAAGTCCTGTAACAGTTTCCTGCTAAGATCTGTGATGTGATAGCCCAATCACATGTTGTAGGCTGACAGCAAGAAATAAGAGGCTCCAGTCTTTCTCTCACTGTGGCAAGTGATGAGCCCAGGCATTGAACCTGTGTCTGACCGTACTCATGACATTACCAGCAAATTCTGGCAAGTCGATGTATGGGGTAGCCTTGGTGATGCAGTGGCTAGCATGTCTGCCTGCTGCCCCTATGGTCATGTCCTCATTCCCTCGAGGCCGAGTTTTAAAACATTAACCTGTGCTCCAGGGTCCAGCCAGCCTAAAATGGGTGTTGGCCAATTGTTGTGGAAGCACCATATATCCACTACACCACAAGGCATGGGACAGGGTCCTCTAGTTGACTACATGGAAGTGGAGCAGGTGGGTCAAGAGTCCTCTAGTTGACTAGATGGAAGTGGGGCAGGTGGCTCAAGGGTCAGGTTGTCCGTCATGGGGGGGGGGGGGGGGTGTTGATCCCTGGTGTGGCTCAGAATTTCACAAACCCTGTATACCAGGATACATGAGACTAGGCTAGTGACCTACATATCCTTGGTCCGGGCAGTGAACTGGGGGGTTCTGGAAAACAAATGTGTTCATGTGAAGCGAATGACTGTCTGGCAATAAACTTGTGACCTTCATAGGGCATGGCAGCTGGCTTGACCACGTCACCACAGAGAGAGAGAGAGAGAGAGAGACACACACACACACAGCCCAGTAGTCACTCTGTATGAATCCCTATCCAGGCAGATTTTAAAAACTGACCTGGGCTCACAGGTCAAACCCACCTCAAGTGGGTAGCAGGTACACAGTGCGCTGATTGGCCTATAAAAGTATTGGACTAGCACCTTACACCTTTGCTGCAGGATGTGTGAAATGGTCCTTGACATTCTTCTACTTCCCCCAACTGTCACACAATAAAGTCTGCTCATAAATCAGCACACATGAATTGCTTGCGGCTCATAGAAGTTGAAAAAGTAGGCAGTAATAGTTATGTACTGTATAACAATTGTGTGTTCTGTATGCATGTACACATGTATGCATGCATGTGTCTCTAGAATGTAAGGTGATGCTAAGTATTGCAGTAATAAGTATTGCAGTAATAAGTATTGCAGTAATAAGTATTGCAGTAATAAGTATTGCAGTGATAAGTATTACATTGATAAGTAATGCGGGACATGTTTATGTGTACAGGAGCCATACAGTTTGTCCTGCTGTTGAACACACTGGCCCTGTGCGGGTTCTCTGTGTTCTTCTACATGGGTTGCGATAACGTGAAAATTGCTGGAGCCAACTTCCCCTACTTCAACAGGTACCGTGCTTGTGTCAGTTTTATTGCTTTTACACGCTGCAATTTATGATTTCTGTGTGCTATCTTTGAAAGTATGAACCCTTATGTTACAGTTCATTCTCTCTTTCTGTGTGTTGTCTTTGAAAATATGAACCCACATGTTACAGTTGTTGTCTCTGGATATGGGAAGAAGCCAGTAACATCATGATAACATTGACAGTGATTGAAGTGCCCTTTCTCGTGGAAAGTTGCTACAAATGGGCCCTCTACATGCCTTAGCTACATCCGGCATGTGGTGCAAGACCCACATTTGTCTAGACTTGTGGGCACTCAGTGCCTGGTGTGCTCTATATTGCACTGGCTGCCTTTACTGACCACGACATCTTATGGATAATGGATATCCTCACAAAAATGGGGGAAATGGAAATAAATGGGGAAAAAATTGAAAAAATATGTTAAGAGAAGCAGAAAGACACCCTGAAAGCCTCAGTGAAAAGCTACCATACTGACTGTGAAAACTGGGAGAACACTGCTGGTGATAGCTATGTCTGGCAAAGTGCGATCCCTGCTGGCACTGGGCCCTTCCAACAGTGATGCCCCAAGCTACACACAAGCATGAACCATCAACAACCCTTGTTGACCCAACGACCCACTCCTTAAAGTGCATAAGGTATTTAGTGCTAGAACCATAGTTTTATATGTGATGAGTCGTCGTCTTCTCTTCCTCCATCATTTACCTCAGTGAAGTATTGGAGGAGATGTACAGATCTTGTATGTTCTCTTTCTAATACTCTTTGTAAGTTGGTATTCATTTCTCTTAGGTTGTTCTTGATACCATCACTCCATCTTTTGCTTGGACTTTCCCTTGCTCTATATCCATTATATTTCTTCAGTGTGGCTCTTTGTGGCAGATGGTACCAGGGCATTCTTGTGAGGTGGTCAAACCATTAAATCTGTTGTTCTTGTGGGTGATGTGGTCGGTATCATGCCAGCACTTTTACTTCCCAAGACAATTCCTGGCACCCATTTTATACTGGGTAGATCTGGTAGCCTGGGTTAGTTGTAAAAGTCCACCTTAATGCACATGTGGACCCAAGACCATCAGGTCGAGGCAAACATGTAGCCAATAATTGTAGCAAATAATTTTTTTTCATTTTCATTTTCTCTTCATTGTTCTAAATTTTTTCATCTGTTTATTTTTTCTCATCTCGTTCGTATGCCATAATGTAGTCACTGGAGTGTCTTCTCCGTGATTATATGTTATGTTTTGTATATCTATGTGTTTGCTGATGAAGGCTAGTCGCCGCAATATCTTGTATGTGCAACTTCCTGTATGTTTCATAATTCTGTTTTGTAAAGCTGCATTACTTTGTGTTATTTTATATTGTTTACATTTAGCTACTATGCTGGGATAGCTCCCAGACAAAGAGAACAAATAACAAAGTTGCCTCTGTCTGGCCTAATTAGATGTCAGACGTCTGCTAGCAAGGGGACTTTTGAGCCAGCCATTATGAATTAAGGAGGCTACACAAAAACACACAATATGACAATAACAAGTCTGATTGACAGCTGCCACTCCTCTTCCCTGACTGTTGCAGACTTTTCTGGGGTCAGATATGTCTGTCTGATTAATCACCTCCGGAAACCACACTGGACTGATGATGATATGGTCTGTTTTTTATGGCACAGACAGACAAACAAGAGATGACAGATTGTGTATGAGTGCACCATAAATATGCTCTATCTGTTTGTCAGTATGTGTGTCATGTCTGTGTGAGAGAGATGTCTGCATCATATATGTCTGTCTGTCTGCCTGCCTGCCTCTCTGCCTGTCTGTCTGCCTGCCTATCTCCTAGTATATATCTGTCTGCCTGCTTGTTTGTCTGTCTGTCTAGTTAAAAAAAAAAAACCTAGCCGTCAGCGTTTTATGGGGGAAGTGCTTGTTTGGAATGAAGAAGCTAACGATTCACAAACCCGGAGTTTGCAATTTCCATTGAAATAATTGTCAAATATGTGGCAGAGAAAATCTAGAATGGCAGTTACATGTATAGAAATCAATGCAGAAATCATTACTAGTGATTGCCTCTGTGAATGCAGGTTTATTTTTGGCTTTATTAAGTCCTTTAATAAAGAAATGATTATTGATTCATGTTTGCTTGATGTACTATTTTTGTGACAGGCTGCTCACACAGACACATGTTTACACACACACATGGGCAGACACATGTATGCACACACACAGACACATGTATGCGCACACACAAACGCACTTGGCATGCTCAAGACATCAAGTTATTAGTCTTAGTTACATGAAAAGAGATGACACCTAATTAAACACTTAATATGCTGAATCACTGCTGTCACCAGTTTTCAGATGTCACTTTAGCTGTGTAAAGAAACACCACTGTCTCACTGTCGCTCACCCACTCTCTCTTTCTCCCTCACTCACTCTCTCCCTCTCTCATTCACTCTCTCTCTCATTCACTCTCTCTCTCACTTGCTCTCACTCTCTCCGTGTCTCATTCACTCTCTCACGCTCTTACTCATTGAGGGGTGGGTGGAGGATATGTGGGTGGGCGAGTGTGGGTAGGTTGTGGGGATGGGTGGGTGGAGGATGTGTGGGCGGGTGAGTGTGTGTAGGTTGGGGGATGGGTGGGGAATGTGTGTGTGGGTGGGTGGGGGAGATTGTGTGGGTGGTGGGGAGATGTGGGTGGGGGAATGTGTGTTTTGCTGGGTGGTTGGGTGTGTGTGGGTGGGTGGTGGAAGATATGTGTGCGGGTGAGTGTGTGGGTTATGGGATGGGTGGGGAGATGTGTGTAGGTGGGTAGATGTGTGTGGGTGGGGGTGGGGCTGGAAGGGTGGGTGCATGTATGTGTGCCTGGGTGTGAGTGTGTATGGGTGGGGGAATGTATGTGTGCCTGGGGGTGTGGGTGGTGGGGGATGTGTGGGTGGGTGGGTGGGGGATATGTCTCATAACATGGTAATATGCATTGTTTATGTTTACAACATTCATTTGACAATGTTTTTTTTTTCCTATGTGAATGTATCATGCACTATTGATGAACGAAGGATGAGGGATTGGAAGGGCAGAATGTAAGACGGGCCTATGTACCCAATTTGTTACCCTTTGAAAATAAAGTTTGTTTGTTCGTTTGTTCGTTCGTTCACATTCACACAGACAGGACACTCACATACTCACTCTATCACTCAATCTATCTCTCACTCTCTCTCACACACACTCACTCACTCACTCTCTCTCTTACATGCTCGCACTCACTCACACACACTCACACTCACACACACACTGCTGCCCGTGTGTACCAGGGACAGTTCTGGGAAATCAAGGTGCCACCATCCCACTGACCTCATCTCCCAGTGAGTGCTGATTGCTGTATACAAATATGGGGCTAGCACCAATCACCCAGTCTGCCTCAAGGCCTGGAAGAGGGTCATGGACTAAACAAATGCCAGAGAGATGGCGAACGTGGAACAGACCACCAGTATACTACACATGTCATACTTTATGCAGAACCGCACTAAAGATGGTTTCATTGTGTTATTTTTCAGCTCTGGGCATAAAATCTTTGAAGCCAACCTGACCTCGTCCTGCAACCAAAACTGTGCCTGCTCCCAGAACCACATCCAGCCAATCTGCGGCATTAATGGAATTACATACTTCTCTCCGTGCCATGCTGGCTGTACCGGCTCCAACTATTTCTACAATCAAGGCAGTGAGGAGAAGAGCTTCGTAAGTTCACTCTCTCATTGTGTGTCAGTAACTGAACATGTGTTGGTGTCCTGATACTTGGTTCACTTTTCTGAACTCCTTCTGTGTCAGCCACTTTGCATAATAAACCACTTAGATGGACAAAGGTAATGAGAATAAATCAAGCCAATGACAGCCTGATCTCCCTTGGGGGAGCCTCCTCACTTCAAGCGGTGCTCAATCAATTAATCACGGAAAGCGTGAGCGGTCATGACTCGCCATTTCACTCAATCACCAGAGTCGTGGATCAGGTCAGTGTTCCTGTCTCGACCATGCCAAGCCATCCAGGTATTTTCCTCTCGGTCTTCCCCTTGGTGTGTTCTCTTCGATCTTGCCAGTTGTTACAGAAAAACATGGAGAAGAGGAGACAGAACTGAATAGTCTGGGGAGGACATGGACACAGCTGCATGGGATAGCTAAGAATAGGTTGGCTGGAAATGAGAAGGTTCAGGACCTATGTCCCTATGGGGGATAGAGGTTGAAAAAGAGGGCTGAATGTTTGTTTATTGGTATAGGGTGTATTTTTAATGACTGTGCAGTGATTGAAAATATTGCTAGTCCAAGTTTTGTTTTCACCCTCTGTAAATTTCAAGCAACATAATAGGTAAGTACAAAACAGTCATTAAAAATACACCCTGCATTTCGATACCTGATCTACTTATCTGAACTCGCTCTATTTCAGCCAGTTTGTAAATAACCCACTGTAACCCAATTGTTGGGCTGCAGAGGTCAACTAGCCAGAAGACAGCACACTTAGGGATGTGTTGAAAGTGCTTTAATATGATCACTGAATCAATCATGTCACATGTTGTACATCTGGAATAATTTGCTTCCACAGAATTACAGCGGATGCTCTTGTATTGGTGACACCCCAATGGCTCATTCTGACCTTGAGGTCATCTACTCACCGATGGCCACTAGCGGTGCCTGTAAGAACACCTGTGCGAGGTTGCTGCCGTTCCTCATCATGCTGGTTGGGATGACGTTCTGTGTGGCAGGGACTCAGATGCCAATACTGATGGTCACTTTAAGGTGAGCGGAGGTTCTTCAAATCAGTTCTCTATGCAGATGTTGGGCTGGGAGTAGTGAAATGGTGCAGAAAGTGGAGGCATTAGAGATGTTTCTTGTACAAGGATGTTGAGAACATCATGGACAGAGATGACAGTTTAAAATGGGTTTAAAGGCCAGAAGATCTGTTTCATTGCACCAGGTTTTATCCCATATGGCTTGGTCTTTTCCCACAGAATGGCCTGCTGAAAATGAAACACGGAGCACAAACTCCATAGTTCCAGCGATGAATACTCAGAGGTTTCCGAAGAAACTGCACTTGTGAATTGCATGGCGGAGCCGTGAAAAAATGATGCTAGTGAACTGCATGACGGAGCCCTGAAAAAATTGTGTTAGTGAACTGCATGACAGAGTCCTGAAAAAATTGTGCTAGTGAACTGCATGACAAGAGTCCTGAAAGAATTGCGCTAGTGAACTGCATGACGGAGTCCAAAAATGAATCCTCAATCTTCGGAGCATGCCGTAGATGTCTTGATCACTTAGGTCACTGAGACTCCCATCAGAGATTAACACAGATGCCAAGGTGTTGATAGAGTTACATGATCCCCCATCAAAATCACACAGACAAGACACATGCAATTTATGGGCCATATGGACAGAAGATAAATCTGGACATTGGTACTGTGTGGGAACGTTCAAGGCAAAAATGTGGCCGCTGCTCCCCACCAAGCAGAGCAGTCTCTAACGTTGCGACAGTGGTGTCTGCCTGCAGGCTGCTCGTTCTCGTCGACAAGACCAAGCTGAGTAAAGACAGGAAGAATGTTATAATATCTGTTGTGATAAGGCGCAGACTGTTCCACAAACTGGCTCCTTTTAGGCTCTGAAATCCAATCTGACACAGAATTTTCTCTGCGTATGCACAGTTGGTGAAATTTCCATAATGTCCACGTGTATCTGCTATAGACCCAATTATCAACTGGAAGAAAATGTAGCCTAAAATTGGCAGCAGGCTGATTACGCTACACGCTGCGGGATTTACTGAGGAGGGGATCTGAGTGGTTTGATGTGCAATGAGGATGATTTGTTGACTATCTAACTAACTATTCAAGGCAAAAAGAGGCAGAAGAAAACTCAGGAACATATATGTGGACAGCTGGGCAACAGTCAATAGTACAAGCTGTTAACTTCATCAGAATGCCACATGACAGAGAAGATGGCAGAATCTTGATTGATAGTATCTGTTCTGTACAAGGCATCTGAAGAAGAAAGATTTGGAATCTTGATAGAGCGATGGAAGATGAAAACGGGAGGAAGTGATGCATAAGGGAAACAAGATGATGCTAGTAGATGTTATCATGTCACACCTTGTTTTAAAAACAGAAGCAACAAACATTATGTTGCACAATTTATTGCCTGGCATATTTTTCTGCATCTCGTCAGGTGCATACTGCAGAGTTATACAGGGTGTATTTTTGTCTATGGGGTTTTTGAAAATATTGTCTTTCCAAGTTTTGTATTCACCTGTCATGTTACACGAACTCCACAGAGGGTGAATACAAAACTTGGAACTGCAATATTTTCATAAATAATACACCCAATACATCATATGAAGTGAATAAATGAATAATACTTTGGCTAAAAAATTTGAAACACATAGTCACTGAAATTGTTCCAATGTGAAGCTTGTGTTATCCCCACAGTAATTGCAAGTTCAAAATGAAATATTTCTGTTTGCACAAAACTGGTCGAAACCACCTAATTGATTACGCCTTGGTGTATTTGAGCAATCACTTCTAGAAGGATGTGTGACAAAAGTCAAAATTTAGCTCATGTCACATTTTATGTATGCGGAGTGCTTTGAGTGAATTGCATGCTTAAACTGAGCCCAGGAGAGAAAGGGCTCTTGAAAACGGGACACTCGAGCTGAGACTGTTGTAGGAAACGCACAAATCAGAATCCAGGCTGGCCATGGCAAATCATAGATTGCCGCCATGTGACTATAATCTTGGAGTAGAATGTTTTTATTTAGTCATTACCCTGGATGAGTGTGAAGTGTATTTATTGAGAATATCATTGTAAATTTAAGGAGACAATATATTATGAGAAATACTACGGTGTCCTGTGAAGTATTTTGAGTGCTGTTTATGGTTCTAAAGTGGAGGAAGTGAAAGGGCCCACATGGCATTTGAATGGTGAATACAATGATAACGATTACCATAACAAGGATAGTAAGAATAGTAAGCTATCTCTTGCAGCTCTGCCCATATCCTTTCCACATGATTCATCCTAGTTTCTAATTTTCTTCTCTATGTGCTTTTGAAACTTCCTCTATTTCGTTTTCCTTGTGGGTTCCAGAGAAATTACATTCTATTTATACAGGCTGTGTTTTTAATGACTGTGCAGTGTTTGAAAATATTGCCATCCAAGTTTTGTATTTACCTATTATGATGCATGAACTTTACAGAGGTGAATACAAAACTTGGACAGACAATATTTTCAAACACTGCACAGTCATTAAAAATACACCCTATACTATTCTCATGAGCATTCTTTCTTCACTTCTTGATTAAACAGTAATCGTTTAATTCTCGCCGTAAGCTCCACACCGGTAATACTGTCAGACCATTTTTATTCTTTTATTCTACACTTATTATATCAGCTCTGCCCATGCTTTTTCCTGTTTGAGTTGGTGCATTATTTGCCAGCTGGTCTGTGTGTCATTACACCTTACTTCAGCATGTCTGGGTGTGTACATGCAGGTGAATGATGTAAGGCACGACTTCTGAATGCTGTCCATCCATTGAGAGCAGAGGCGGCCATTTGCAATTTTAATGTTTTATATATATATGTATGTTGCATATTCCTTACAGGACGTTGCAGTCAACACCAGCAATTTTAAACTGCTGTTGATGTACTAGGCAAGATTATGCTCAGTAGTTTGCCATTGCTTTCTGAGCGACTAACATACCCCGTAAGTTACCAACGTGGCAAAAACTGCTACCGATTCTCGCGCATGTTACGTTACTAACGAGAATATACGGGATTACGGAGAAAGACGTTAACTCCTAGGCCAGGGAGACTGGCTTAATGTTATATACATAAACATAATTATTACATGTTTCATCATGTTAGATAATTATGATGATGTTGTTAGCAGAACCTAGAATATGAAGGTACAACTTATGTGTTTACATTTGCAGGTCAGTGGGCGTCATGGAGCGTTCGTTTGCCTTAGGACTACAGTTTGTCTGCATGAGGTTGTTTGGTAAGTGTGCACGCGATATTTGCTTGCCAGTAGATAGTTGTCTTCGGTACATGTTGAGTTGAGTTGAGTCCAGAATCAGCTTCACAGCACTTGGGACATTCCTATACATGCTCTGTCCTCATCTTCAACAGCCAATGAAGAGTCCCAATGCTAACGCTGCCAGGTACAGTCTGAATATATGTCCGTCTGGCCTTTCCTTGAAGTACTGATTGTTGGCCAGATCCTCTGGTCACTGCCTGCCGCATCATTCTATCTCGGCTATGATGTTGGGAAAATGTTTGTGGTCATGTGCTTGTTTGCTTTCTTATATCTCGATAATAATAGTTAGTGCACTGGACTAAGACAATATAAAATAACACAAAGTAATGCAGTTTTACAGAACAGACTTATGAAAAATACAGGATGTTGCGGTGGCTAGCCTTCATCAGCAAACAAATAAATACACACAACACAACATATAATCATGGAGAAGAGCCTCCAGTGACTACATTAAAGCATAAGAATACGATGCACACACACATCGTGATTGTAACTGTCTCGGAAAGCATGCTGAGTAGGGTGAGGACAGGCAAGCTTCGTGGCGAGTGGCTTGCTTCGCTTCGGAAGTCACGGGTGGCAAGCATCGTCTGGATCTTTTCTCCGGGGCATGCTGGTGTGCTGGGGAATGAATAGGCAGACAGATTGGCTGGCTCTGCAAAACTTGGTGGAGTAGTGATGCATGATAAAGCAGACGTGGTTGTGGCCTTGTGGGAGCACATGTACACCACGGAGGAGCAAATGGATCACCATGGTCTGGCAAGAATTCGACAGCGTGGAGTAACGAGGGGATCTGGCCGATGCTCGACGCTTAGAGGAAAGGCGAGATGCACATATAATCAGATTGCTACTGGTACTACTGGGGTTGGAACTCTTCGCTGGCTTCTAAGGATGGGGACGGAGCGCTTATGGGAATGCCCTGAATGCTGTGATGTTGGTTCTTAAATCAATCAATCAATCAATCTAAGAGCAGGATGATAAGAATGAAAAGATGAAAAATTAGAACAATGAAAAGAAAATGAAATATTTTTTGTGCCACTTATCTCAGAATCCTAGGCTGTGTTGACTAAGACAACAGTGGTCATTCCCCAGAAATGGTCAGATTATTTTATTTGACCTGTACAACTCTGGGGTCAAACCAGCCTCATATAATATGTATCAGATAAGTTTCATCAGTTTCTGTAAAGGCTGCAGGGAAGGGAACTGTACACCGCCCCTTATTTTGCCATAGCCTAGAATATGTGAAATCCTAACGATTGTTACTTGTTTTTTCCAGCCTACATACCAAGTCCCATTTTCTTTGGAAATGCAATAGACGGTACCTGCTTGCTATGGAGTGTTACCTGTGAGAGGAATGGATCCTGCCTGCTCTACGACATTGTCACGTTTCGTTACAAGTACATAGGTATGTCGGTCAATAATACTGTGGTTTTCTGCGTCTTAACAGTGTAACCATAGTCTATTTTAAAACATTGTTGTTTTTTTATTTATTGTTTTCTGTGTAGTGTTTTCTTTGTATTGTTTTCTATAGAGAAATTAGACGTAGACATTCACAATTGTTTGGACACTTTATGAGAAGAAATAAATTGGAGAACTTGGTGACACCTGGCAAGATTGAGGAGAAAAGAACAAGAGGAAGGCAGAGAAGTAAATATGTGGATTGCTTGACCATGTGGTATGGTCTAAACAAGAACACTGAGCTGATCCACGACTCTGGTGATCGTGTGAGATGGTGAAACATGACCGCCTACACTTATCGGCATAGCACATGATGATGATTGTTTTCTATGTAGTGTTTTCTATGTCTCTCTACAGACCGGAAAACATTGTGACAACTGGGAAGTTTAGTAGGAGAAGTGGCAGAGGTAGATGGAGAGAAAACAGTGGTATTGGGGGGGGGGGGGGGGGGGGTTAATCATGAGCGGAGTTATCCAGAACACCAAGGACTGAGATTTGTGGAGAGATATTGATGCCTATGCCAGGTAGCAAGGCACATGATGATGATTTTAATAAAGCTTCCCAAATGCTAGGCCATGCCATAATGAGCTAGGATGGCAGTTTCCTGACTGTCTCTGCTGCTGTTCTCTGTCATGAAAGTGTAACTATGGTCTGTTTTAATGTAGTGTTTTCTAGGAAATATGTTCTACGTGGTTTCTACTATGAAGTGTTTTCTATGAAATGTTTTCAACTGCTGAATATTTAAAAAATGTCTAGAATTGTTAAGAGGGAAGAAATCTCACCATGAGAACTAGAGCCTGTGACATTGAATCTGTCTAGAGGAAGCTGACCTTACACAGATTCATGCTGAAGTCCAGCACACTGTCCTACGAGATGTGATGCACTACCATCACACGAGGAAGGAAGAAGAGGAAGAGCCCTGGTCACAGTGACAGATACAAGAAGTTATTACATACATATAACATGTTGGTGAAATTCCAGTCTTGGTCACATAGATACGAGGAGGCTTCAAATGAAAACCTTAAAAGTGTGATAGAAATTACAATAACCATGCCTTTGTCTTATAACCTGTCAATATTGTTGTTAAGGATGTCAAGAGTGTTAAGCATGTGACATCATGGCGTAGACGAACATGGTGACGTTTTAAGGTCAGTTTAAAGATGACCACCCCACTTTATCAAATTTCAAATGAAAACCCTAAATGTTTTATGTTTGGTGAATATATTCTGAAAAAGTACAGAACAAATGTATCATTTTTCGATATAGTCACCGCTACGTTCATTGCAAGTCCTCCAACCCTGATGAAGTGCTTGGATTCCTGTAGAAAAATATTCTCTTGGTCACATGTGTAACCACACATGCACCACTGGCTGTACACCTTCATCATACCAAAAAGTCTTCCCTCCCAATGACTCTTTGAGTTTTCCAAACAGGTGGACATCAGTAGGGGCTAGTTCTTGACCAGCATCAGTGCGTTGTTTCAATTCTGGAGTAAGCTGCCATGGCACCCACCTTGCAGACACTTTGCGATACCGTAGCACAGCATGGATGATGTGATGTATTGAACAGCGAACAGTCTGTCACAAAAGTCATGCCATTTTTACACCTCCTACTCTGATCATACACTTGCTGGATTGGACAGGCATGCATCACCATACTGGACCTTCATTCACTGATGAATTTCTATAGGTTTCACCCCCTTCACTGATCAACAAATGGGTAACAGCGCTGCTCCTCTTTGGTGCATGTCAAGAAAATTTTTTTTACACCATGTGGTGGTGGGGGGGGGGGGGGGGGGGGAATCTTGAGTCTGAGGAATTAAGGTGCTCCTGGCTAGTGCAGTCGCTGCAAACTGCAAGTTAGGGTTTTCTGTTTGCCCCCTACAGAAAAACATCCACACCTTGCAGAGGATTTGAACTTGGGTCTCTCGAAGGAGAACCTGGCATTCTAGCCACTCGGCCAGCCACTCCTCAGATACCATTGAAGCTAAAGTTATTGAAGAGGACATTTTATGATAACAATTGAAACAAAAGTTATTGAGTACATATTTTATGATGACTAAAGAAGCTGAATATATTGAACATATGTTATTTTATGATAACAAATGACATTGAAGTTACTGAATAATGTTGTTTTATGATGTTGCCAGGTATTGCAGCAGGCCTGAAGGTCATCTCCATGTGCTTCTTTGTGGCTGTGTGGTACTTCATCCGACGGAGGACCTTGGCAGAGGCAGCTGCAGCTAACAGGGTCAGTTTAGATAAGTCTTTATTTGTCCAAGCTTCATTTTATCTGCTTATTATGACAAGTTAGTTGCATATCCTTTACGGACATAGCAGTCAACACCAGCATTTTTTGGCTACTCGTGATCTGGGCAAGTTTATGTTCAGTCATTTGCTATTGCTTTCTGAACAACCGGCACGCATACCATTTCATAAAAAGACTAACGCAGCTGTGTTTCAATTGTGGTATGCAGGATTACAAACTGCGTCCGTAATCCCTTCGCCATGGTGCGGGGTTATGATAAGCCTTCTGTAAATATCAATTCCCTCCAGCGTCATCTTGTTTCCCAAGGTCAGCATGGCTGATTGGATAAGAGCGTCTGCTTTGTGCTGTTGCTAAGGTAGCGGGTTCAACCTCTGCACCGGTCAGGTGGACTAAAATGTTGACTTCTTGACCTTGACTTGGGAGCGTAAATTACAAGTATCTCAGAAGTCGGAGTGGGTTCACCTGATGGCGAGGGACACTGGTAATAGGGAAAGCTAATCCACATGCAAAAATTAGTCCAGTGCACAAGAAGTAGTATAATGTGTGTGGACTAGGCTTGAGTTCAGAGCAAGTGTCTGCACTGTTGAGTGGTCTATTGGTTGGTGCATGATAAGGCTGATGTGGCCAGGGCCTTTTGGGATCATGTTTATAGCGTGGGGGTACAAATAGATCACCAGAGCCTGGAGAGAATGGTGTAGCAGGGAATGACCAGAGAATCTGGCCAACAATCAGAACTATGAGGAAAGGACAGACGGACACATAATCAGGCTGTATTTAGTACCATTAGTATTGGGACTCATCACTGACTGTTGAAGACAAGGACGGAGCAGTTGTGGGAATATCCAAGTGCTGTGATGTTGGTTTTGACTCAACACAACTCATCTCCGTAAGAACTCCAGTATCTTCCTAAAGATGACGCAGAGAATCCCACACTGGGAGTGGACAACAGTGCACTTGAGCAGAGGAGGACACCCACATATCTTGAAAGCCAGACATGACTGAGAGACAGGATGTCTAAGACTACATGGTTATGTTTTTATCTATGACCACGAGTAGAAGAAGAATGAGAAAGACAAGTCTGGGCTCTCAGAACAGAGCGTGTACATGTGTGGATGTGAGCACTGCTTTGAGATTATCTGTTACTTATGTAGTAATGTTTTGAGATTAACAGCAACATGTGTAGAAATGTTTTCAGATTATCTGTTACGTATGTAGCAGTGTTTCAAGAATTTCTCTTCTTTCATTGAGACTGTAACACCCAGCATTGTCCTTACATATGTGATGATGAAACAGTCACAGAAATGTTCTTTAAATATGTAATGATGAAACAAACAGTCACATAGTTGTCCTTACATATGTAAACATAGAACAGTTACATGTTACATATGTAATTATGAAACAGTCAATGAGTTGACCTACATATGTAATGATAGAACAGACAAGAGTTGTCCTTGCATATGTAATGATGGAACAGTCACGGAGTTATCATAAACAAATGTTAATATGACTATATTTGTTCCAAAACAGGTGGAGAATCATACTCCAGTCTCAACTATAGACAAAACAGATGGAGGCAATTTGGGAGCAGGGGCACACATGCCCCGACCATCGGAGCTGGGATTCAAATCGGCCACACCACCTCATCAACATGGCCATGACCAGCACAAAAATGGGAGCAACTCTGTGGGCTACGTTGTGAACGGAGTTAGGGGACCTGATGGAGGCCATTGTCTGGATGACTTGACCATGAGGGATTCCACGGAGGTCTCTGTTCGTGACCCAGTTATGACCATGATTTCCAACATTCCAGGGGATGAGTCAGTTTTGTGATGGCTTCAGAGTGTTTGATTGTGTACACATCACGAGAAATATGCCATTTTTATAATGTAGGTTCTAATTTGACATTTTTGGGCGTCAGATGTAGCCATCGTAATATTTGTGTTTACTGTTTGCTCTCCTGGCAGATTGACACAGCATCACATGTTTACTTTGCCAAGGATCACATTAGTGTCCCTTTAGATGTGATAGCTGCATCATCTTGACACTCATTGCCATTGAACAATATTTGAGATTCAAGCTGTTTATGATCATTGTGGAGATAGCCACTTCATTTTGTGTGTAGATTCAACTTATTTTAGATAACTGTTTTTATCTTTTCTGATAAGATTACCACATTATGTTCATAACTAATATCATCTCTAGATCCAACGTACGTGAGATCATGTAGTTTTACCGTAGATAAAATAACCGCCTCATCTTTAGACTGAATACATGTGGTTTTATAATCTTTTGGATTCAGTCTTCCGTGAATCAGTTTTCTAATTTTTTTGTAACCGACACCATTTTATCATGTTTTAAGTTCATATTTTTTCTTTCATAGGGTATCCACCTAATTTTTAGACCAAGTACCATGTTTTCTCCCTATAGAAATGAAACGGAGGATCAGACATTTAAATACACAATGCTTTACGAAAATTTGTTAAATATGGTACAGGGAGCATAAAACAAATGTATGTTTTAGGACTAACCTCCGTGGTCAATGGTGAAGTGTCAGTGCTGGGCCTGGTTTGGTCATGTCACATGTCATGACACCCTTTCACATGTGATCCTCCAGAGAACAATTGGGAGCAAACTGGTTTTGGCGTGTCTCATGTCATGATACTCTCAAAGGTGATCCTCCAGAGAACAGTTGGGAGCAAACTGGTTTTAGCGTGTCTCATGTCATGATACTCTCAAAGGTGATCCTCCAGAGAATAGTTGGGAGCAAACTGGTTTTGGCATGTCTCATCTCATGACACTCTCTCAAAGGTGATCCTCCAGAGAACAGTTGGGAGCAAACTGGTTTTGGCATGTCTCATGTCATGATACTCTCAAAGGTGATCCTCCAGAGAATAGTTGAGAGCAAACTGGTTTTGGCATGTCTCATCTCATGACACTCTCTCAAAGGTGATCCTCCAGAGAACAGTTGGGAGCAAACTGGTTTTGGCATGTCTCATGTCATGATACTCTCAAAGGTGATCCTCCAGAGAATAGTTGGGAGCAAACTGGTTTTGGCGTGTCTCATATCAAGACACTCTCTCAAAGGTGATCCTCTAGAGAACTGTTGGGAGCAACCGGAGAAGTGGAGACAGAGGCAATCCTGGACTGATCATATTAAAGAGTGGACAAGATAAAGTATGTCCACCTTTGTGCACACAGCTGCGGACAGAGGCAGGTGGAAGACTGATTACTGATGCTTCCGTCATGACACCCGTTTGCTGCATGTCCTGGGTTCAGAGATGAGTTGATGACTGTTAACCATCTATTCAATTTAACCAGCCATGATTCATTCCTTCTGTGATGAGAAAAACCACTTCAGTTTTGTACCTACCATTTTATTATCATATTTTACTGTCGTTTAGATCCACGGTGTTTGTTTGTCCTCTAATGAGGTAGTCACTACAATTTTATACCAGATATAATATGTTTGGGCCATCTTCATTTACAACCTGTGAAAAATTTGTTTTTTGTTTTGTTTTCATCTCCTTTCTTTTGCACCAGATATCATTGAGTTGAATGAGTCAGCCACCCATTTCACAGCAGGACTGTAACCCATCCATATTGTAGAGATTCACCTTTGGGTGATACACCAGGTGTAGTTCACATCCATATTGTAGAGATTTATCAGACTGTGGCGCACATGTGAATCATTCTGGTACCAGGTTTCTGGTCCTAGAGTGACCCTGGGTCCATCCTAGTTCAAGGCGGCAAGAGAGGATTTACTTCAATGCACTGGGTTCTATCTCATTTGGCTTGGTTTAATTTCTGCAGAACAGACTGTTGAAAGTGTCACACACAACACAAAATCCTTAGCTCCAGTGATTTTGCTTTAAGGTTTCAGAAAACACCACTCTTATGAACCAAGAAATAAACACATAACCTTCATATCGGTGGCAGTTGGTTTAACCACTTTGCCGTGGAGACCCCCAGGACCATGCTGAGTTGACAGACACATCTGCCACTAATGGGGAACAACACAAAACCTCTGTGTATGCAAGTGCACTAACCACTCCACCATAAACACAGCTAGATGGAAACAGTCACACTTGTTTATTACTGACGCTCTGTGGTTCAAATGTCTTATAAAACCACTAGTTTATTAACAGTGTGGCTGTTTGTTCAATTTCCACACAGAGGCTTTTTTTCTCCTGACTGCTTCTGCTATAGAAATGTGCATAGTTATTTAGGTAGTCTGTATGTAGTAATAGAATTGACGGCCACCTCAGCACAGAGGGGGAAATTACAGAAGAAATTCGTAATGTATAAGTAATTCAGTTGTTTTAATGTTTAGACTCCATGTCCTTGGAGCTGATGCTAATGTTGCAGTTGCCTGCTCTGCCTAGTTATTGCTTGTATGTACGTTGTCTACTTATTGGTGGAGTTTTAACCGCCAACCATGCACACACATATGTGTATGTACTTGCCTGGCTGGCTGTGTGGTTATGTACATATTTCATATGTTTATTTGTGCATAGCTTGTTGCCCACGCCAGCCAGCAAGACACTGGATGATCAGCTTGTATAATTATTAATTGTTATTAATCGCTCCAGTCCTGTTTTTTTATGCTTAAGAGAATTAATTATGAGAGTTGTGTTTGGTCAATGACCTGGACTCCATGGTCGACCCAGCCTAAATTGGGTCGCAGGGAATGTTCGGGAAAGTGAAGGAGACGGTGTGATACCGCCCACATTATCATCTAGTGCCATTTGGTCCAAAAACATGGGCTAGGACCGCATACTCAGTGCACCTGACAATGTACATAGGGATCATTGACCTGACAATGTACATAGGGATCATCGACTGTTGTTTTTATTGCTGTTATGTCATGTACTTTTCAGATGGAATATTACAGTATTACATTTAGTCCTTCAATAATTCATTCTTGAATGCCTTCAAAGTGTTTCCATTGCTGTCCTTTGGTTTAGAAATACCCCACTGTACTGTTCTATTGTTGTTGTTATTGATGTTGGTTTTATTTTTGGCATACAACAGTATCTTGATTTTCTAGGTGAAAGGTCAAGAAGATGGGAGATGGACAGAGTCCTCATCTGTATTGATACACAGTCCTGATTTGTTTAGACAGTCCTGTTTGTAATTTGTACTGGCACAGTTCTGATTTGTAAAGCCAGAGACAGGAAGATGAACACTGGTATAAAATGGTGTCCCGAAGCATTGTCCTGGCATGGCTCTGTGATGTGGTAGCGCCATCACATTGTCTAGGTCTGGATGCACGGAGAAATAGGTAGCCAATCTTTCCCTCACTTAGTGAGACGACAAACACAGGCATCGCACCCTCGGTCAACCACACTTGTGACATTGTCAGCACAGCTCCATATCACCTACATGCCAGGTAGGAAGATGCCTCAGGGGACATTGATGCAATCCTGATTTGCTGAGACCATTGAGGGAGGTGCATTGTGAGGGATGGGCACAATTCTCGTGTGCTTTCCCTTGGGGGGATTTCAACCTCAGACTTTGGCGATAGCTACCACAGAGAAATTATTACAGTTTTACATATTAGGTAAAGAGCAGAATTCAAATCTGATAGGCTTGTTTTAAAAATAGTTTTTTTGTCAAGCATTGTTTCTATTTCTGTCTGTGATTTATATCACACTGTTGCAGTTGACAAGACCTGAACATCGAAGGAAACTGGCTCAAGTGACAGAGATAAGGCAGAGACTGACCACCAGGACAGTGAACACTGGACATTACTTGTGAATCCTCAGGGAGACTGAGTTTTAAATCTTGCATCTGGTGCGTTCGTTGTTAAGGACCTGAGAATCTATTGGATTGACGTTTTGAATCGAAAAATTTCCTCCAGACCTGATACAAGAATACCATCTCTGTGGGGGACGTGTTGCAGTGTTCTCCTACCCCTCTCCAGGTTAAGAAATTGGAGGGGGCGTGCATGACAGGTTCTGACATTTCACATCTGACATTTGTATGTCATTGTTCCCAGACTTAGCACATCAGGACCGGATGAGGTGAGGTCTGAGCTAGGTACGTTTCCTCATGAAGGTTTCTGTATGTCATTGTTCCCAGACTCCAGCACATCAGGACCGGATGAGATGAGGCCTGGATTAGCTACGTTTCCTCATGAAGGTTTTGGTATGTCATTGTTCCCAGATCCAGCAGCCCAGGAGGGAAAAACATTTTGGGCATGACTTTGCTTGAGGCCAGGGAGCTGGCAGAAGATCAAGAGTCTTGCAGCAGACAGTGTTGGTAACTTTCTCCACAGGATGTGCTGCGTCACATCTGCGTGTATGTTTATTGTGTTTGTGAGCGCAAGAACTGATAATAACCCAGCCAAGTACCTTAACATTCTTGTTGTTTTCATATATGTGATTCTTCTCTTACCCATCGGAGGTCTAATAAGTGCCCAGACATTTTACAATTCAGTTTACCTCACAGAATAAATTATCAGGAGCTGATGACCTCATGGACGAAGTAAACCTCAAGTGATAAATGATCTCATGGCATAAATTACCTCAAGTGATAAATCGCATGTTAACTGATGATTAATCACCTTAAGTGACTTCCTGTATTTGCCATGGGTTTATATATATCACCAAAATGTTGTCATTGTGTTATAATACAACACATCTGCTACCATTTAGCAACTTTTAAGTCATAACTGTGACACTCGTACTTCCCATTTTCCATCATCCATTTTGTTCGGATCCAACTTGTTTTTGGGCACAGAATCTGTTAAATAACCTCAAGTGATAAGTCACCATATTAAATAACTTCAAGTGATAAATCACTACATTAAATTACCTCGCATGATAAATCACCAGGTTAAATAACTGCAAGTGATAAATCACCAAATTAAATAACGCAAATGATAAATCACCAGGTTAAATAAACTCAAGTGATAAATCACCAGGATAAATAACCTCAAGTGATAAATCACCATGTTAAATAACCTCAAATGATAAGGTGCCTTGTAGAGATTAGAACCAAGGATATTTTGGAAGGCTAACCTGGTCAACAAATGCCCACCAAAGTCAGATGTGTTGACCTACGGGCGCATAACCGGACACAACATAATTACATCTGGAAAAAAAAAACACTCTGGATGAACGCAGAGGAAGAAGAACCAAGGATCACTTTGGTGAAGGTTGCCTTCTGCAAGATGGAAAACATACTGACCAATAAAAACCTGTCAGCTGCAGTGAGATAAAGTGTGTTGAATCGCTGTATGGAACCTCTTCTGTTATATGGATGTGAAACATGGACAGTAAGCAGAAAAGCTAGAAAACACCTGGTGTCAGTGGAAATGTGGTTTCTGAGAAAAATGCAAATACAATGGATGAACAGAAAAACCAATGAACAAGTCCTACAGGAAATATAAGAACCATACATTTATTTGAGAAATTAGGTGTAGACAATCACGATTTTTGGGGCATATTATGAGAAAAAAATAAACTGGGAAACTTAGTGACAACTGGCAAGATTAATGGGAAAGAGAGCAAGGGAAAGGCAAAGAGAAAAATGTCTGGATGGCTTGGCCACTTGGCATAATGGAGACAGGAGTACAAAGCTGTTCCAAAATTCTCATGATGAGTGAGGTGACAAACCATGGCTGCTCACACTTTACTCATGGCACTTGATGATGATGAGTGACCTCAGAGACTTAAGTTATCGGGCAGTACGTTGTTTAGTATAATCATCTATTTTGTTTAGAACCAGAAACTGTTGTTGGTCATCCAGATAGAGGCCATTGTTTTGTATAATATATAAACCCAAGAACTGTTTTGTATCAAGCGAGAAGCTGTATTGTATCAAAGAAGCAGCTGTTTTGTATCGGGCAAGAGACTGTTTAGTTTCAAGCCATTTGCTATATTGTTCCAAAGAAGAATATGTTTTGTATCAAGCGGGAAACCGTTTTGTTTCAGAAAAGAAGCTGTTTTGTATCAGTCGAGAAACTCTTTAATATCAAACTATAAAACTGTATTGTATCAAAGAAGAAGCTGTATTGTATCAAACAGCCAGAAAGTTTATCTTGAATGCATAGGTGTAAATACATGTACAGTGTTTTCAGTACCCGAGACAAATCTCTGGGTATCACACAACTCCCCTCTCTCTATTTGCACATATCCAACTCTGCGTCATTGTCATTCTCATCTACATACCTTCTACATCCTTTCAGTTCAGAAATACACGACCTCATGAGGGAAATCACCCCATAGGATAAATTACCTCAATGAATAGATTGAACCTATGACCTTAGATGTAAACATGCCACAATACCCCCCTACCCCTGTGATGGTTCCTTAGGATTCGCTATTGCTAGCAAACCTTTCGAGGTCACTAAGACAGCTCATAAACAAATTTTCACGTATTGTATGGCTTTCATAGAAGGAGAAGAAAGAAGTAGAGATTAGAGGACACACCAGACAACATAAACTTTGAAAGCTATAGTTACCATTCCAGTATTCGAACCCAGCAACTCCAAATGATAACTCCTCACTGCAAGAACAAGTGCAATTCTATGCATGGCCAATGAAGATCTTTCCTTTAGCCAGGTCTATCATCGACATGAACTCATAACTATGGAAAATGGACAGAATTGGTATCTAACCACTAAAATAGCAGCACAGGTCTCAGAATGTTACATTAACCCACCATATCTCAAATAACAAACATAAACACATTAGACCAGGATGTTTGTCCAGTATATATTGATTGATTGATTGATTGATTGATTTAGGAACCGACATCACAGCATTCGGGGCCAGTATATAATGAACATTTCAAGTATTGTCTTGTGCCTCAGCAGAACCTGTATTATTACTCCATTATTGTTCATTGGCTTAAGTTGCCTTTTACGAACCCTGAAGCCATTATATGTCTTTAATATTAATATGTATCTTACTTGGAATATACTCTGATATTTGTCGAAAACGAGAAATGTTATACTGGTATATTATGCGTATATTTCTGATAATTCTACTGGCTAATGAAGACATGCTTTTTTAAAATTATGTTGCTCTCGTTAAACTCCAGTGTAGTCCACATACATACTGCAATGACTAGTAGTAGTTGTGCACTGGAATGATTTTTTCTAAAGATTATCTTTCCTGATTACCGGTGTCCCTTCCATCAGCTGAACCCACTCTGACTTCTGAGGTACTTGTAATTTACACCCACAAGTCAAGGACGAGAAATCAACATTTAAGCTCAATTGACCAGTGTGTGGAATGAATCTACAATGCCATGGTCAGAACAAAACGTTTAACCTCGGGCATGTTAAACCTCTCGCCCTTGCTGACCTCCACATAATGCACTATACATTGCCATCAGACACTGATGGAAGCTGCCTATTGTATTGCGGTCTGTAACAGTTGCATATGCTTGCCATGTTGTTTTAGTTTGCTGTTTGCAATGTGTTTATCCCTCGTTGTTTAGCTGATTAGCTGCCAGATTTTCTTTCCCCAGTTTGTTTCTGGGCAAACTGGGTAATGAAAGATTGTTTCTTAAATCAGATCTAACGAAAGATTGTGTCCTTGATCAGATCTATTGAAAGATTGTTCAAAAACTCTAGTCAATGAAAGATTGAAATCTAGAAACAATTTTATGAAAGATTGTTTTCTTGATTGGGAATTAGATGTCATGAAATAGTTTCTGGATCCTGTCCAGTTTTGTCATTCGAAGCATAGACAATGAAAAGTAGTTTCACGGATTAAAGTTAATTTTGACACCAAAAATTTAGATCAAAATATTTAAAAGGATTGTTTCTGAAATCTTTCCTAGATCGAGTCAAGAAAAACTAGACACTGTTGTCTAAATTAGATGATATCAAATCTTGTGTCAGTAAAACTAGACAGTGTAAGCATGTTGTCTAGATTATATCAAATGTTGTGACAGAAAAACTAGACAGTGTAAGAATGTTGTCTAGATTATATCAAATGTTGTGACAGAAAAACTAGACAGTGTAAGAATGCTGTCTAGATTATATCAAATGTTGTGACAGAAAAACTAGACAGTGTAAGAATGTTGTCTAGATTATATCAAGTGATGTCACAGAAAAACTAGACAAGAAGCTTGTCTTGATTATTTGAATTGTTGTCAGAGAGAAGCTAGGCAAAGAACAAATGTTCTCTCGATAAATCTCGTGGAAGATTGTTTGCTCAGTCACAAATACTCATAACCTTCAGGTAAGTCCTGTAAAGGAAACATCTATTAGCTGTGTATGCCTAATGAATCAGTTATCACATTATTTCCCCATGTTTTGAATTTAAGTGCCAGTTACTATTAATTATGATTGCATTGTATCTATCATTGTAGCAGACTCATTTCTTGAAACTGTTGTTGTAACAGACTTGTTTCTTGAAACGTGTTGTAACAGACTCATTTCTTGAAACTGTTGTTGTAACAGACTCATTTCTTGAAACTGTTGTAACTCAATCATTTCCTGAAACTGTTGTTGTAACAGACTTATTTCTTGAAACTATTGTTGTAACAGACTCATTTCTTGAAACTGTTGTTGTAACAGACTCATTTCTTGAAACTGTTGTTGTAACTCAATCATTTCCTGAAACTGTTGTTGTAACAGACTTATTTCTTGAAACTGTTGTTGTAACAGACTCATTTCTTGAAACTGTTGTTGTAACAGACTCATTTCTTGAAACTGTTGTTGTACCTCAATCATTTCCTGAAACTGTTGTTGTAACAGACTTATTTATTGAAACTATTGTTGTAACAGACTCATTTCTTGAAACTGTTGTTGTAACAGACTCATTTCTTGAAACTGTTGTTGTAACTCAATCATTTCCTGAAACTGTTGTTGTAACAGACTTATTTCTTGAAACTATTGTTGTAACAGACTCATTTCTTGAAACTGTTGTTGTAACAGACTCATTTCTTGAAACTGTTGTTGTAACTCAATCATTTCCTGAAACTGTTGTTGTAACAGACTTATTTCTTGAAACTATTGTTGTAACAGACTCATTTCTTGAAACTGTTGTTGTAACAGACTCATTTCTTGAAACTATTGTTGTAACAGACTCATTTCTTGAAACTGTTGTTGTAACAGACTCATTTCTTGAAACTGTTGTTGTAACTCAATAATTTCCTGAAACTGTTGTTGTAACAGACTCATTTCTTGAAACTGTTGTTGTAACAGACTCATTTCTTGAAACTGTTGTTGTAACTCAATCATTTCCTGAAACTGATGTTGTAACAGACTTATTTCTTGAAACTATTGTTGTAACAGACTCATTTCTTGAAACTGTTGTTGTAACAGACTCATTTCCTGAAACTGCCATATCTACAGTATCTGATTGTTCTTTGGTTTTGAACCCAGACCCAGAATTCAACGTTTAATGTTTTGATGATTTAACTGTCAAATCAGTTTCTGTTTGCACTTTGTCCATATTTATTCACATATGTGGAGAAATTACGGCTCCAGTAACAGAGACGAAGACATGTAAATAAAGATGATATCTTGCTTACCATATCAAGATTAGTTGATCACATAGCTATCAAAATATCTTGATCACATAGCTTTTGTGACAGTTTCATATATGTGTACAATCATCTTCCACCTGTCACAGTGAAATAAGATAGTTTAGTTGGTCTCATTCTGATTGTACTGAGTTATATGTGTACAGCCATCTTCCACCTGTCACAGTGAAATAAGATAGTTTAGTTGGTCTCATTCTGATTGTACTGAGTTATATGTGTACAATCATCTTCCATCTGTCACAGTGAAATAAGATAGTTTAGTTGGTCTCATTCTGATTGTACTGAGTTATATGTGTACAGCCATCTTCCACCTGTCACAGTGAAATAAGATAGTTTAGTTGGTCTCATTCTGATTGTATAGAATTATATAATTATACATTTCTGAGGTTTTCCTGCACATACACATCAATATGTCTGTTGGTGTGGGTATTTCAGGAGTATCTGTGTGTCGTAGAGGGTAGATCATTCACCTCCTGCCATGACTATCTGGAGCTTTGTTCTTTCTAAAGACACCTCACTGGCTGTCTTTTGAAAGTCATGGGATGAAGTCTGTTTTAGGGCAATTCTGTGCATGTGGTATACAGCGAACATATCAAATGCTGATGTTGGAGACCTTGTATAAATACATTTCATGCTATAAAGAACCACATTTGTCAATGGTGAAACATTGAAAGTTTGCCTGGTTTGGTCATATTACACATCATGATACCCTCTCTGAGTTCTTCAGGGAATGGCTGAGGGCAGAGGCAATCCATAACATTAAAGAGCTGATGGAATGTAGTATGTCCCTCACTTGTGTGAGTTGATGGGGACAGAGCACAAGTGAAGGACTCTGCTGATGCTTCTGTCATGACTTCTCTACTCCTACATTCAGTGTCAGGGGATGGGATGAAAGTAACAGAAATAGTTCAGAAACCAGCTACACTGTCATGTCTCTAGCTATCTCATCTCATCTCATCTCATCTCACCTCATCTCATCTCACCTCATCTCATCTCACCTCACCTCATCTCACCTCACCTCATCTCATCTCACTTCACCTCATCTCATCTCATCTCTCATCTCATCTCATCTCATCTCTCATCTCATCATGTTCCTCTTGTACCTTGCGGTGTCGAGGTGAAGTAAAAACTTCGTGAGAGTGCCCGATTACGGGCTTCATATATTGACATTCCCATGGAGTCTGCTATTCCCTCCGTCCAAACGTTTACGTGATTGGCCTCTTCCTCTGCTTCCCTCTGGTCTGTACATCATTGCTTGTTGTGGTATGCTGTTGACTGATAACCTACTTGTATGGCCAAACCATTTGACTTGCTGCTTTCTAATAAAATCTAGTGCTGCTTTAACCCCCACTTTAGTCCTGATTTCTTAATTTCTGATCTTATCTCTTCGTGATACGTTGAGTATTCTTCTCAGGAACCTCATTTCTGTTGTGATTTTTCTTTTCTCTTTTTCTGTCATTGTCCAGGTTTGGCATTGGTAGCATAGAGTTGGTAGGAAGATTGCGTTGTAGAGTGCTTTCTTAGTAGTTATTGATACGTGTTTGTTCTTTAGTATTGGTGCCATTTGTCCAATGAGTTGGTTTGCCTTATTGCACCTATTTTCGATCTCGTCTTCTGATCTGCCATTTGATGATATTATACTTCCTAGGTACTTGAAACTCTTTAGCTATACTAATGTTTTAATCACAGCTTTAAAGTGTACATGACACACTTCTGTGGTGTTATTATATACACTTGTGTGTATTTATTTGAATACATTATTTTCATTCTTACCTCACATGTTTCTTCTCTCTGTCATTTTCTTGCTTCCTCTCATGCTCTCTCTCTCTCTCTCTCTCTCTCTCTCTCTCTCTCTCTCTCTCTCTCTCTCTCTCTCTCTCTCTCTCTCTCTCTCTCACTTTTTCTCTCCCTTGCATTTCACTCTTTCACTCCCTTTCATGCTCTCTCTTCCTTACTCCCTCACATACAGTGTCCTTGCGCTTACTCGCCCACCCTCTCCCTCTCATGTTCTGAATGAATTCTTCTCTCTCACTCTTATCTCTCTATGCTTACTTCTCCCCTCTCATGTTCTGTCTTCTTCTCTCTCAAACACTCTTATCACTCGTTGCTTACTCTCTCCTCCTCTCATGTTATTCTCTCTCTCTCTCTCTCTCTCTCTTTCTCTCTCTCTCTCTCTCTCTCTCTCTCTCTCTCTCTCTCTCTCTCTCTCTCTCTCTGTTAATAATAATAATAAAACCCTAGTATAACAGCCAGTCCCCTTTTGGTAGACCAGTATATTCCACATGGCTAATAACAAGTGCCACACCAGCTATTACTATTACTGAGTCATGTAGTATTGATTTTTCATTTTTATCATGCCCTTATAATGGATATCTTTTATATTGTTGCTGTTTTCAGTTAGCCTTGAATGATGTGTGAATGGTATAATGTATGAAAGAGAGTGATAGAAGGGCAGAATGTTGGACGGGCCTGCGTGCCCAATTCTTAACCCTTTCAAAATAAAGTGTTGTTGTTGTTCTCTGTCTATCTATCTCTCACTCTGCTTCCTTCCATTCTTACCACACACACAAACACAAAACACATCTACAGAATCTGTTTGCACGGAGCCAGTCATCTATTGAATATGATGCTAGTGTATTTCATGTGTAAAACTGGGTTACAACTATCTTGTGAATGTACTTTTGTGATTTTAGTTCACTTTTGTGCAGCTGGAAGGGAAGTTAATGTTGCATTGTTGTCTCATTTACTCTTGTATAGTGTAAAGTTGCATGTAATGTTGTTATCTCAGTTATTATTTGTGAAACGAGAAGTTGGATGTAATTTAGTTTTGTGAGTTAACTCATTGACTACTTTAAGACACTGGCAGTGTCAGACTTCATGCAGTTGTAACTGATTACAAATCAGCCTTAACTCATCTACATGTCTCATATATAACCAGAAACAATGTGTTGAGCCCGTCTATTGTTGACAGATGTAAATATACACAGATGACGTAAACAAAATATTGCACAATTTCTTGCCTGGCATTTTTCGCTGCATTTCGTCAGGTGCATACTGCAGAGTTATAAATCATATGAAGTGAATAAATGAATAATACTTTCACTGAAATACAAAGTACATTGTTTGAATGTGGAAGTCTAAGATTTAATCAGTATCAGTGGCTATATACTTCGTATTTCAGCAAAAGTATTATTTGTTTATTCACTTCATATTTGATACAACTCTGTGGTATGCACCTGACGAGATGCAGCAAAATATGGCAGGCAATAAATAGTGCAATATATTGTTGATGGCTTCTGTGTACACCAAAGGAAGTCATTGATTGGAATTTTTTAATGTAAATAAATTTAGTCCACCTGAGCGTGGATTTTAATCCCATAGAGTTCTAGTGGTTTTTATTTTTTGAGCATCTGAAGAAAGTAAAGGTCATACAGGCATGCAGAGAAGAATAAATATCAGTCACTATATATGCTGAGGTATTGTTTTCTTCTATGCTGATTTTACCTCTATTAAACATCTCCAGTTTCCCCATATAGAACAGGGAATGTACAGAGTGTTGAACAGACTCCCTTGCCACTCCCAGGGAGGGTTCATTGTTACATCCACTCCTCCAGGGAGGGTTCATTGTTACATCCACTCCTCCAGGGAGGGTTCATTGTTACATATCTCCTTGTGTTTCTGCTACAGAACCACTTGTACAGCTTGGTCTTTCATATACATTATTGTATTGTCTAACCACGGTACATCATGTACACGTCTAACCGTGTACATTATTGTACTGTCTGACAGTGTATATTAATGTATTGTCTAACCGTGTACATTATTGTACTGTCTGACAGTGTATATTAATGTCTTGTCTAACCATGTACATTATTGTATTGTCTGACAGTGTATATTAATGTCTTGTCTAACCGTGTACATTATTGTACTGTCTGACAGTGTATATTAATGTCTTGTCTAACCATGTACATTATTGTACTGTCTGACAGTGTATATTAATGTATTGTCTAACCGTGTACATTATTGTACTGTCTGACAGTGTATATTAATGTATTGGCTAACCATGTACATTATTGTACTGTCTGACAGCGTATATTAATGTCTTGTCTAACCGTGTACATTATTGTACTGTCTGACAGTGTATATTAATGTCTTGTCTAACCGTGTACATTATTGTACTGTCTGACAGTGTATATTAATGTATTGTCTAACCATGTACATTATTGTACTGTCTGACAGTGTATATTAATGTATTGTCTAACCGTGTACATTATTGTACTGTCTGACAGTGTATATTAATGTATTGTCTAACCGTGTACATTATTGTACTGTCTGACAGTGTATATTAATGTACTGTCTAACCATGTACATTATTGTACTGTCTGACAGTGTATTGTCTAACCATGTACATTATTGTACTGTCTGACAGTGTATATTAATGTATTGGCTAACCATGTACATTATTGTACTGTCTGACAGTGTATATTAATGTATTGGCTAACCATGTACATTATTGTACTGTCTGACAGTGTATATTAATGTACTGTCTAACCATGTACATTATTGTACTGTCTGACAGTGTATTGTCTAACCATGTACATTATTGTACTGTCTGACAGTGTATATTAATGTATTGTCTAACCATGTACATTATTGTACTGTCTGACAGTGTATATTAATGTATTGTCTAACCATGTACATTATTGTACTGTCTGACAGTGTATATTAATGTATTGTCTAACCATGTACATTATTGTACTGTCTGACAGTGTATATTAATGTATTGTCTAACCATGTACATTATTGTACTGTCTGACAGTGTATATTAATGTATTGGCTAACCATGTACATTATTGTACTGTCTGACAGTGTATATTAATGTATTGTCTAACCGTGTACATTATTGTACTGTCTGACAGCGTATATTAATGTATTGGCTAACCATGTACATTATTGTACTGTCTGACAGTGTATATTAATGTATTGTCTAACCGTGTACATTATTGTACTGTCTGACAGCGTATATTAATGTATTGGCTAACCATGTACATTATTGTACTGTCTGACAGTGTATATTAATGTATTGTCTAACCATGTACATTATTGTACTGTCTGACAGCGTATATTAATGTATTGGCTAACCGTGTACATTATTGTACTGTCTGACAGTGTATATTAATGTATTGTCTAACCATGTACATTATTGTACTGTCTGACAGTGTATATTAATGTATTGTCTAATCGTGTACATTATTGTACTGTCTGACAGTGTATATTAATGTATTGTCTAACCGTGTACATTATTGTACTGTCTGACAGTGTATATTAATGTATTGTCTAACCGTGTACATTATTGTACTGTCTGACAGTGTATATTAATGTACTGTCTAACCATGTACATTATTGTACTGTCTGACAGTGTATTGTCTAACCATGTACATTATTGTACTGTCTGACAGTGTATATTAATGTATTGGCTAACCATGTACATTATTGTACTGTCTGACAGTGTATATTAATGTATTGTCTAACCATGTACATTATTGTACTGTCTGACAGCGTATATTAATGTATTGGCTAACCATGTACATTATTGTACTGTCTGACAGTGTATATTAATGTATTGGCTAACCATGTACATTATTGTACTGTCTGACAGTGTATTGTCTAACCGTGTACATTATTGTACTGTCTGACAGTGTATATTAATGTATTGTCTAACCATGTACATTATTGTACTGTCTGACAGTGTATATTAATGTATTGTCTAACCATGTACATTATTGTACTGTCTGACAGTGTATATTAATGTATTGTCTAACCATGTACATTATTGTACTGTCTGACAGTGTATATTAATGTATTGTCTAATCGTGTACATTATTGTACTGTCTGACAGTGTATATTAATGTATTGTCTAACCGTGTACATTATTGTACTGTCTGACAGTGTATATTAATGTATTGTCTAACCGTGTACATTATTGTACTGTCTGACAGTGTATATTAATGTACTGTCTAACCATGTACATTATTGTACTGTCTGACAGTGTATTGTCTAACCATGTACATTATTGTACTGTCTGACAGTGTATATTAATGTATTGGCTAACCATGTACATTATTGTACTGTCTGACAGTGTATATTAATGTATTGTCTAACCATGTACATTATTGTACTGTCTGACAGCGTATATTAATGTATTGGCTAACCATGTACATTATTGTACTGTCTGACAGTGTATATTAATGTATTGGCTAACCATGTACATTATTGTACTGTCTGACAGCGTATATTAATGTATTGTCTAACCGTGTACATTATTGTACTGTCTGACAGTGTATATTAATGTATTGGCTAACCATGTACATTATTGTACTGTCTGACAGTGTATATTAATGTATTGTCTAACCATGTACATTATTGTACTGTCTGACAGCGTATATTAATGTATTGGCTAACCATGTACATTATTGTACTGTCTGACAGTGTATATTAATGTATTGTCTAACCATGTACATTATTGTACTGTCTGACAGCGTATATTAATGTATTGTCTAACCGTGTACATTATTGTACTGTCTGACAGTGTATATTAATGTATTGGCTAACCATGTACATTATTGTACTGTCTGACAGCGTATATTAATGTATTGGCTAACCATGTACATTATTGTACTGTCTGACAGTGTATTGTCTAACCGTGTACATTATTGTACTGTCTGACAGCGTATATTAATGTATTGGCTAACCATGTACATTATTGTACTGTCTGACAGTGTATTGTCTAACCGTGTACATTATTGTACTGTCTGACAGTGTATATTAATGTATTAGCTAACCATGTACATTATTGTACTGTCTGACAGTGTATTGTCTAACCATGTACATTATTGTACTGTCTGACAGTGTATATTAATGTATTGGCTAACCATGTACATTATTGTACTGTCTGACAGTGTATATTAATGTATTGTCTAACCATGTACATTATTGTACTGTCTGACAGCGTATATTAATGTATTGGCTAACCATGTACATTATTGTACTGTCTGACAGTGTATTGTCTAACCATGTACATTATTGTACTGTCTGACAGTGTATATTAATGTGTTGTCTAACGGTGTACATTATTGTACTGTCTGACAGCGTATATTATTCTATTGTCTAACCATGTACACTATTGTACTGTCTAACAACTGGCTATTACTGAATTTAATGTTTAGATTAATACACCACTGTTTTCATGAGTGATGATGAACTTCCATATCAGTGTAAATACATGTGTTGTTCATGTAGTCTGCATTGTTGGTGTTGTAACTTACTGTAGAGTAGCTGTGCTGATAGAATCAGGAATGAGGACATTAGAAGAAGACTAGGTCTGAAACAGGTCATGCAGTTCATTAAAGAACAAGAGATTAGATGGTTCAGCCACCTCACAAGAATGCCCAGGTACTATCTACTAGAGATAGCCACATTGAAGAAATATAATGGATACAGAGCATGGGGGAACACCAGGTAAACAATGGAGTGATGGTATTAAGAACAATCTTAGAGAAATGATTACCTCTTACATAGAGCTTTAGAAAGAGAACGTAAAAGATCTTTACATATTCCCTAACACTTCACTGAAGTAGATGAAAGAAGAAGAAGAACTGGGTTGATCTGGACTAGCCAGTTCCCATTTTATGAACATTGTGACTTGGGGTCAGTAGCACAGCCATGTTTGAATGTTTGAGAGGGAGAGTGTATAAACACCTGCACTCAAAACCTCACAGTGAACACCCCGGATGACTTTTATCACACAAGTGAACTAGACATCCCTTTTCAAAAACAGGATACAGGGACTGAGGTCACTCCCTTTGCTCTTCCCTCCTACACCACTGCTTGGGGTTCAGTCTCTATTAGTGGCCAAATCTATGTTCACTGACCATATCTCTGGGCTCAACTGGACTCATAAAATGGTATCATAAAGTTGTTCAAACGGGAGGAGGAGGTGGAAAGTAATAGGCCACTTCATTTCATGCCTAAACCTAGTATATGTGAAACCCTAACACTCTACACTCATACAGCAGGCAGTGTCTGTCATATAGTAACCATGTTACGCTCATGTATGCTCCTTTCCTTGTTCTAAGATTTAATTACTTGAAACCTGAAATTAATCTTGAAATTAAACTTGAAATTTGAAAAAACAAAGTAGTGTTTACTGGGAGTTTTGGGAAGGCATTGGCTAACACATTAAAACACTGATCACAAATAGGTACAAGGAAATGTCCTCTAGGCTGCAGGCAAGATATTGATCACATGACTTGGTCCATGTACTAGGTTTAGTTGGATAGTGCTAGGTTCAGTTGGGTAATTGTTTGCCAGCTGGGCTGTGCAACTATTTGTTTTCACAGCCAGTAACAGATAATCTCTTGCCATGGTAGTTTCCTTCAGATGTACATATACAGCATCTTATTACTGGTGCTTCATTGACCATCTGATCATCTCATCTTGTCACTTGTGAGGTTGAGGTGTACACTACAGGTCAAGTTGTTGGTCATAAACCCTTCAGGATTGCAACCTTCTTCTTCCTCATTCACTGTGATGTGAATGTTGGTGTATTGTTACAGTTTGTACACAAGCTGAAATTGTGTTGTGACATTTTGTACACAAGCTGAAATTGTGTTGTGACATTTTGTACACAAGCTGCAATTGTGTTGTGACATTTTGTACACAAGCTGAAATTAGACATGTGCTGCTGACATATGTGGCTTTACACCAGCATCTGTGTGATCTGGTTTGTCTTGTTTCTTGGAACCCAAGACCTACAGTCAGGCAGCAGTGGTACAGCCTGTTCCATGGTCACAACCTGGAAATGGAGGCAGTAATTGGTCAGGTCTTGTTCACTGACCCCGCCATGAGCAGTCGAGCTATGAGTCACTACATGCAATCAATTCTTGTGGTGCGTCTCCAGAGCCAACATGTTTTAAAAGTTCCTGTGTGTTAACCAGAGCACATAGGTTAGCAAAGATTTGTAACATAGTGACCTGTCATGTGTGTCCTAAGAAGCAAGCAAGGAGGGTTGGCCTGAGACTGGCTTCCTGATTCCATAGAAAACTTTAGCAGCTGTAAAATCTAACCAATCGTGAACAAGTCTACAAAGTGCTTGGTACTTATTGGCTGAGGGCCTGTTCTCCATTGACAGATCAAAGGTAGAAGAAGAGGAGGAGGAGGAGGAAGAAGAAGAGGAAGAGAAAGAAACAAAAAATGGAAGAGAAATAAGAGAGGAAGAGAAAGAAAAGAAGAAGAGAAAAAGAAAGAAGCAGTGGAAGAAGAAGATGAGAAAGAAAAAAGTTTAATTGACAGATGGATCATTAGAATGGTATGTATTTCTTGCCATGTTCGAACAAATTAAGCAATTGTATTGCTGATTAACCTGTTGTGTTGGTATACTTCCCACATTTGTTTTCATCACCATATACAAAACACAACCGGCTGGCTGCCGTTTAGCCCAGTTCCTGCTGTTTTCACTTCCCCGTTAGCCTGCATTTATTTCATGATAACACATTTTCTTTAACGGCTACTGCAGTGGCCCCATGACATAAAAGCAAGCAAGGTGTGACAGATTCTGCCACGCCCACACACCTGTATCCACGTGTTTAGATATCTATGTATAAATATGCTGTACATTTACTATGTTTGAGACATTGTTTATACTTGTTTGAAGTTTATACACAATCTCATGTTTATCATCATGAGATATGTTTGTTCGTGTGTGTTTATTTTCAATGTTGGAATAATCGGTTACTTTGAATTATATAATTCTTTATATGTATTTGTCATCATCCGCTCATATGGTTTTTATTCGTAATGTTGCTGAAACCAGCTATGTTGTTTGAATTATGTACAAGACCAATCTGAGATTTTGTTTGTTGGGATAATCATTTACCAGTGTTTTAATTCATTATGTTCATCTTTAAATCATTTTTTGTGTGTTCGCTAGCTTTGAACGCAAGCGGAGTCCATGCCCATGGTACTACTTCTAATGTACTCGACTGATTTTAGCTTGTGGATTAGCTTTCCGCATTACCAGTGTCCCTCACCTTTAGGTGAACCCACTCCGACTTCAGAGGTACTTGTAATTTTTATGCCAAAGTCAGGGAGGAGAAATTAACATTTTAGTCCAACGGATCAGTGTAGGGGTTGAACCCGCTACCCCGGCACCAGCACACCAGTTGTTTAATGTGAGCGCTCTTTTCCATTCGGCCATGCTGAGCTCTATCCTGTCATGGTTTTCAGGTTTTTATGGTAGACAAATGAATTGTTTGTTGGAAGTTTCTTCTTCTTCTTCTTCTTCTTCAGCATTCCGAGCCATTGAGGTTCTTTGCTGCAGATACAATCCGTCTCCATTCGTCTCTCTGGTTGACCTTCTCTTGCCAGTCGCTGATTCCAAATGCTTGTAGATCTGTATGTATATTATCTCTCCACCGTCTTCTTGGTCTACCTCGGGGTCTACGGTCATTTATTTCCTGAGTGTAAGCGAGTTTTGTTTCCCTATTATCTTCCATTCTTTCTATATGTCCCAGCCATTGCAGCCTATTAGCCTTCATGATACCAGTGATTAGCGAGGACTTAAACAGATCATAAATGTCTTTGTTGCTTCTTCTTTTGTTGGAAGTTTGGTCATTTCATATTTTTACATTTCTGTGTTGGACAAAAGAGCCATGTTAGCACACAAGGTAGCACATAGCTCATCAGTGTGCTGATCATATGTTCACACCTCCTTCAAGGCAAAGTGTTTGTTGCATTGACCTGGACTCTGAGGTCCATCTACATGGGTACTGGGACATTTTCTAGGAAGTAAAAGGCGGCCATTGTAGTATAGTTGACTCCACCCACCCAGTGCTGATTGTAGTATAGTTGACTCCACCCACCCAGTGCTGATTGTAGTATAGTTGGCTCCACCCACCCAGTGCTGATTGTAGTATAGTTGACTCCACCCACCCAGTGCTGATTGTAGTATAGTTGACTCCACCCACCCAGTGCTGATTGTAGTATAGTTGACTCCACCCACCCAGTGCTGATTGGTCTAGAAATATGGGAAAAGCACAGTGCACCCAGCATGCCTCATGACACAGGAGGGGTTCTTTTACTTTGTTGGACAAGGAGGGGAGTGTCTCCGGCCAGGTTTCAGTGATATCAGGAATTTGTTTGTACCATCATAAGGTATGTTGTACATTTGTTTTCTGTTGTTTTGGGAAGTCACAATTGTTGCCATTTGTTCAGTTGCTTGTGTTATTGGTTGTTATTTATGTATTTATTTTCTACGGTATTCAGAAGAAAGAAAACATTGTTCATTTCGCATGGATACTGATTTTGGCTTCTTTTATAATTGTTGTTGATGAAAGTTGCATAAGATACAGAAATTGTGAGTTCTGTGGTTTAAGGAATACAGTATACAGAGGATGTGTGTTCTATAATTTCAGGAACACAACATATAGAATCTGTGTGTTCTCTAGCTGAAATACTTTAACATACGGAATCTATGTCTTTTCTGTGGCTAAAATACTTCAACATGCAGAATCTCTGTGTTCTATAACTGAAATACGTCAGCATACAGAATCTGTGTGTTCTATAGTTAAAATACTTAAAAATACAGAATCTGTGTGTTCTATAGCTGAAATACTACAACATACAGAATCTGTCTGTTCTATAGCTGAAATACTTCAGCATACAGAATCTATCTGTTCTATAGCTGAAATACTACAATATACAGAATCTGCCTGTTCTATAGCTGAAATACTTCAGCATACAGAATCTGCCTGTTCTATAGCTGAAATACTTCAGCATACAGAATCTGTGTGTTCTATAGCTGAAATACTTCAATATACAGAATCTGCCTGTTCTATAGCTGAATTCTTCGGCATACAGAATCTGTGTGTTCTATAGTTGAAATACTACAATATACAGAATCTGTCTGTTCTATAGCTGAAATACTACAATATACAGAATCTGCCTGGTCTATAGCTGAAATACTACAATATACAGAATCTGCCTGTTCTATAGCTGAAATACTTCAATATACAGAATCTGTGTGTTCTGTAGCTGAAATACTTCAATATACAGAATCTGTGTGTTCTATAGCTGAAATACTACAATATACAGAATCTGTCTGTTCTATAGCTGAAATACTTCAGCATACAGAATCTGTGTGTTCTATAGCTGAAATACTACAATATACAGAATCTGCCTGTTCTATAGCTGAAATACTAGAATATAAAGAATCTGCCTGTTCTATAGCTGAAATACTTCAATATACAGAATCTGTGTGTTCTATAGCCAAAATACTACAATATACAGAATCTGTGTGTTCTATAGCTGAAATACTTCAACATACAGAATCTGTCTGTTCTATAGCTGATATACTTCAGCATACAGAATCTGTCTGTTCTATAGCTGAAATACTTCAGCATACATAATCTGTGTATCGACATGGCACATGATGATGATGACGACAGTAACTTATGCAATCTGACAATTTTACTCTCAGGAGACCAAGCCCCACTGTAGATGGCGCAAGAGCCACTCCAAACTGACCAAACTCCAGTGAGAATGGCGCCCACAGCTAGGGTTATTTATTGATGTTCATGTCGTTTGTAGGGCGTTGTGATCTACCACAACCCGGGCTGCATTGTCTAGCTAATTTTACCTGTAGTAGTTTGCCATTGCTGTCAGAACGAGAAGTCAACGCCGATGCTCAACTGAGCGGTGTAGGAGCTGGACACCTGACCCCACCGTCAGCGCGTCGGAAGTTTAATGGCAAGCGTATTAGGCCCGGCGGGCACGTAGACCTACCTGCCAGTGGAGACGACATATCCGTGATATATACAGCATACTTCCTGCATGTCTAGCTGGAGTTTACCTCTGCTAATCTGTGTGTTCATGTGGGGCGGGAGTTTTAGTTATAAAGCGATCTCAGAACATGAGCATGATATTAATTAGCCGTTGAGGTCAGAATGGCGGAAATGATAGTGCTCGCTCTTAAACTTCCAGTGTCCAGACAACATATCCCAAGTCCAGACAACATATCCCATGTCTATACAACATATCCCAAGTCCAGACAACATATCCCATGTCTATACAAAATATCCCAAGTCCAGACAACATATCCCTAGTCCAGACAACATATCCCAAGTCCAGACAACATATCCCAAGTCCAGACAACATGTCTCAAGTCCAGACAACATATCCCAAGTCCAGACAACATATCCCAAGTCCAGACAACATATCCCTAGTCCAGACAACGTATCCCATGTCTATACAACATATCCCAAGTCCAGATAACATATCCCTAGTCCAGACAACATATCCCAAGTCCAGACAACATATCCCAAGTCCAGACAACATGTCTCAAGTCTAGACAACATGTCTCAAGTCCAGACAACATATCCCTAGTCCAGACAACATATCCCTAGTCCAGACAACATATCCCAAGTTCAGACAACATATCCCAAGTCCAGACAACATGTCCCTAGTCCAGACAACATATCCCAAGTTCAGACAACATATCCCAAGTCCAGACAACATATCCCATGTCCAGACAACATATCCCAAGTCCAGACAACATATCCCAAGTCCAGACAACATATCCCTAGTCCAGATAACATATCCCATGTCTATACAACATATCCCAAGTCCAGACAACATATCCCAAGTCCAGACAACATATCCCATGTCTATACAAAATATCCCAAGTCCAGACAACATATCCCAAGTCCAGACAACATATCCCAAGTCCAGACAACATGTCTCAAGTCCAGACAACATATCCCAAGTCCAGACAACATATCCCATGTCTATACAAAATATCCCAAGTCCAGACAACATATCCCTAGTCCAGACAACATATCCCAAGTCCAGACAACATATCCCAAATCCAGACAACATGTCTCAAGTCCAGACAACATATCCCAAGTCCAGACAACATATCCCAAGTCCAGACAACATATCCCTAGTCCAGATAACATATCCCTAGTCCAGACAACATATCCCATGTCTATACAACATATCCCAAGTCCAGATAACATATCCCTAGTCCAGACAACATATCCCAAGTCCAGACAACATGTCTCAAGTCTAGACAACATGTCTCAAGTCCAGACAACATATCCGAAGTTCAGACCACATATCCCAAGTCCAGACAACATATCACAAGTCCAGACTACATATCCCAAGTCCAGACAACATGTCTCAAGTCCAGACAACATATCTCAAGTCCAGACAACATATCCCTAGTCCAGACAACATATCCCTAGTCCAGACAACATATCCCTAGTCCAGACAACATGTCCCAAGTCCAGACCACATGTCCCAAGTCCAGACAACATATCCCTAGTCCAGACAACATATCCCTAGTCCAGACAACATATCCCTAGTCCAGACAACATATCCCTAGTCCAGACAACATATCCCAAGTCCAGACAACATGTCTCAAGTCCAGACAACATATCCCAAGTCCAGACCACATGTCTCAAGTCCAGACAACATATCCAAAGTCCAGACAACATATCCCAAGTCCAGACAACATGTCTCAAGTCTAGACAACATATCCCAAGTTCAGACCACATATCCCAAGTCCAGACAACATATCACAAGTCCAGACAACATATCCCTAGTACAGACAACATATCCCTAGTCCAGACAACATATCCCAAGTCCAGACAACATATCCCTAGTCCAGATAATATATCCCTAGTCCAGACAACATATGACAACCTGAAATATGTACCAGGAAATGCTTTGGGAAGTGAAGGCGTCAGGCGGGTTACTAACCGCATCTCCCCTCCAGTGAAGAATGGAGTCTACAAATATCGGTCTAGAACCATCTGCCCATGACGACTGGAGGCGCGGGGAAGATCCCCCTGCTTTTACTTCGCTCAAAGAGATAATTCTGAAGCTAGTTGACATGACCATGTCGCAGCGTCTACCAGCTGTTGAAGATCTGACTACAGACGCAACAATAAATCAAACCACTTTTATTGCTGTTAAATTAACGCAAGATGTCTAACCAACATCGACCAGCGCTGCCTCCATATACGTGGGCGCGTCATCGACTTTCTAGCAGTGGCGTGTCGTCTGTGTGGGTGGCTGTGACCGCCACCATCTTAAATTACATTGCACATTTAAAGAAACGTTTGATTTAATTCGGTTTGTATAGTAATACCGCATTGTACACCGATATCTCTATAAGGTGTTCAGTCCACGCTGATCGGTTATACAAGTTGAATTTAATCACGGCGCACAAATCCCATTGACGTCAGCCAGGGTCTAAATATGAGTGTAACAAAATCACACATAAATATTCTTTTTATTGTCTCAATTGTCTAATCTTATTTTGAAGAAGCCCGGGTAATTGGTAGCCCTGGCAGTGTGTAGCCTGAGCTTTAGGCTGTTCATCCTAGGTTGTTCATGTTCAATCTGTCGCGGGATGTTTAGCGTTCCGTCAAAGACATTGATGTAAGCAACAACCCTTGATTATTAGAAGTAACAATAGACGTGATATGTGCTGAGTGTATGCAACATGTCAATTGAAACGAGAAAAAGAGTATTGATGTGCTACATAGAGCCTGTACTTTTGTATGGATGTGAAACTTGGACAATGAGCAGTCAAGCTGAAAAACATCTGATGGCTGTAGAAATGTGGTTTCTGAGGAAAATGCAAAGAATACCATGGACAGACAGAAAGACCAATGACCAAGTACTACAGGAGACAAATGAAAATCGTAAATTGATTAGAGAAATTAGACGTAGACAGTAAAAATTCTTTGGACATGTTATGAAAAGAAATGGATTGGAGAACTTAGTGACAACTGGCAAGATCGACGGGAACAGACCAAGGGGAAGACCGAGAAGTAAATACCTGGATGGCTTCCCCACATGGCATGATCGAGACATGAACACTGAGCTGATCCACGACTCTGGTGATCGAGCGAAATGGCGAGTCATGACCGCCCACGCTTTCCGGCATGGCACATGATGTATGGATAGTATGCAACATATCCCGTATACATACTACATATACTGGATCCAGACAACATATTCCGGGTACATACTACATATACTGGATCCAGGAAACATATCCCGGGTACATACTACATATACTGGATCCAGGAAACATATCCCGGTTACATACTACATATACTGGATCCAGGAAACATATTCCGGGTACATACTACATATACTGGATCCAGACAACATATTCCGGGTACATACTACATATACTGGATCCAGACAACATATTCCGGGTACATACTACATATACTGGATCCAGGAAACATATTCCGGGTACATACTACATATACTGGATCCAGACAACATATTCCGGGTACATAATACATATACTGGATCCAGGAAACATATTCCGGGTACATACTACATATACTGGATCCAGACAACATATTCCGGGTACATAATACATATACTGGATCCAGACAACATATTCCGGGTACATACTACATATACTGGATCCAGGAAACATATCCCGGGTACATACTACATATACTGGATCCAGGAAACATATTCCGGGTACATACTACATATACTGGATCCAGACAACATATTCCGGGTACATACTACATATACTGGATCCAGGAAACATATCCCGGGTACATACTACATATACTGGATCCAGGAAACATATTCCGGGTACATACTACATATACTGGATCCAGGAAACATATTCCGGGTACATACTACATATACTGGATCCAGACAACATATTCCGGGTACATAATACATATACTGGATCCAGGAAACATATCCCGGGTACATACTACATATACTGGATCCAGGAAACATATTCCGGGTACATAATACATATACTGGATCCAGGAAACATATCCCGGGTACATAATACATATACTGGATCCAGGAAACATATTCCGGGTACATACTACATATACTGGATCCAGGAAACATATCCCGGGTACATAATACATATACTGGATCCAGGAAACATATCCCGGGTACATAATACATATACTGGATCCAGGAAACATATCCCGGTTACATACTACATATACTGGACAGACAACATATCCCGGGTACATATACTGGACAGACAATATATCCCGGGTACATATACTGGACAGACAACATATCCCGGGTACATATACTGGACAGACAATATATCCCGGGTACATATACTGGACAGACAACATATCCCGGGTACATATACTGGACAGACAATATATCCCGGGTACATATACTGGGCAGACACCATATCCCGGATACATACTACATATACTGGACAGACAATATATACAGGCGTAGGCCACATATTTCATGTCTAGACAGTATATCCGGAGTTCGGACAACATATCCAGGTGTACACAACATATCCCTAGTCCATACAACATATCCTGGATGTAGACAAAATATTCCGGGGACATAAACACGCCCTAGGTGTAAATAACATATCGATTGTCCAGACAACATATTCCAAGTCGAGACAGCATATCCCGTGTCCAGACAATATATTCCATTTCCAGACAACACATCTCATGTCCAGACAACATATCCAGTGTCCAGACAACACATCTCATGTCCAGACAACATATCCAGTGTCCAGACAACATACCCCATGTCGAGGCAGCATATCCCGTGCCCAGACAACATACCCCGTGTCCAGACAATATATCCCGTGTCCAGACAACATACCCCGTGTCCAGACAACAGCACCCAGCTGTAATCAAGAAGGTTTCAACAGATAATGCCTAGCCTTTCGCCCTCACAAGTCTTGGTGTGAGGATCGGGGCGGGGAGGGAGCTATAACAGGTTTCGTTATTTTGTAAGTGGTCCATAAGGGGAAGCGAGGCAGAGGCCGATCAAGCGACATGATGCTGGATGGATTGCGACGGTGACATGGAGGAATATCATCAGCAGAGTTGATCCAGAAAACCAAAGACCGAGATCTGTGGAGAGCCATGAACGCCTACGCCAGCCGGCAGGGCACTTGATATGATGGTGAAGTGGCCTACAGTTTAATTATTATCCAGTACTCTTAGGTTGCCGACTCCGTGGAAGGAATTACCTACGCAGTTCGTAATCCGTATACCACGTTCGAAACACAACTGTGGGCGATTTGGCAGCAGACCGCCTTTCGTTGGTTTTGTACGAAATGGTATGGGTCTCGTTCGTTCAGAACGTAGTGGCAAACTACTGAACGTAACATTGCCAATAGATCACAATTGCAAAAAATGCTGGCGTTGACTGCGACGTCCTGTAAAAGGATATGCAACTAATGTAACTCTCAAGTTAGAGCTGGACGCACGTGTAAGCCAGGCCACCGTCGCAGGATAATTTAGCTAATTGAGAACATCAACACGCCACTGACCTGAAGTTATTTGGTCGGATTATTTCCCCTTGACACGTATTGTAAATAGTCCAACGTATTTAACTTTGCCAAAGTTGAGAAACATCAACATTTGAGAAATATCAACACTTGCGAAACATCAACATTTGAGAAATATCAACACTTGCGAAACATCAGCATCTTGGAGTTCTGTTATACGAGAGGCCACGTTTGTTATGTGGCCTAAAGTTTCCAGAGAGACAACAACAGACGTCCACTTCAATTAGAATAGAGAAATCGCAAGATGAAGGATTCACAATTGAGCCGAATCCAGCTTCAGTGTTTGTTGTCCGAGGAATCAGCAGAAGCCGGCTGTGGTAAGGTGATTACTATGTAAGACTTTGCTCTTCCAATTCCCAGCCCTTCTGGTGAATTATTGCTGTAGGTTTTTATGGGTGAGTTTATGTCAGAGCAAGCTCTGTGGCTAAGGGGTCAAGATGGCAATTCTTCACCCCGCATACCGCGTTTGAAACACAGCTGCGGGCGATTTGGAAGCAGACCGACTTGCGTTGATTTCTATACAATGGTATGAGGGCCTGTTGTTCAGAAAGTAATAGCTAACTACATAACGCAAACTTGCCCAGGAAGCAAAAAACAGCCAAAAAATGCTGAAGTTTACTGCAGAACAAAAGAATAATAATAATAACCACAACCAGACAATGGATGGAGTTATACCTCTCTGTAGCACAAGGCCGGGCCGAATTGTAGAGATCTTGTGTTGCTCATGCAGCATGATCCCTCCCTCGGCCTGCCTAGTTTACTCCAGAGCAGGGGTGCTACGACCCGCGGGCCCCATGCGGCCCGGCAACTGATATTTTGCGGCCCTCGAGGGCATTTAGAAATAACAATGTCTACTTCGTATTTAAGTTATTTTGTTGAATTGTACAGATTTTCTTATACCGTTATGATTGTTTTAACATTTTTGATACAATTTATTTATAATTTTATTAGTTATTTATACTGTTTAATAACCTATAAATAATTCATAATTACTTATTGTGATAGGTTGCTGTAAACAAAGTGGACATAATATATATGCGGCCCCCAATAGCTTTACATTTGTCAATGTGGCCCTAAACAAAAGTATGCCCACCCCTGCTCCAGAGGAAAGGTAACACCAATACATCTGGAACAAGACCATGACCTGATTAGAGAAATTAGACGCAGACAGTCACAACTTTTTTGGACCACGTTATGAGAAGAAATAAATTGGAGAACTTGGTGACATCTGGCAAGATCGAGGGGAAGAGAACAAGGGGAAATCAGAGAAGTATGGATGGCTTGGCCACGTGGTATGGTCGAGACAAGAACACTCAGCTGATCCACGACTCTGGTGAACGCTTGAAATGGCGAAACATGACTGGCCATGCTTGTCGGCATGGCACATGATGATGATGATAGGCTTCCATCAGCGTATGTGGCGTAGTGGCGGTAAACGCAGTCTCACAATCCCGCCACACCAGGTTCGGAGTCAGGCACAGGCCTTGTAGGTGCAGATTTGTGTGCGTTGATTTTCACAATGATTTGAATGTCGGCCGCTTAGAAAGCAATGGCAAACTACAAAACGAAAATCGACTAGACGATCATATGACAAACTATTGAACGTAAAATAGTAGTTGTGTCAGTGAGTGTGTATTGTTTTGTGTGCTGACGAAGGTCGTAGCCGGAACGTCCATTCTGTCTCTTGTGAGTGTGTTCGTGCGAAGCTGATCAATTCTAATTCCGGTGTTCAGTGATTTACTCACAGGGCGCGCTAGCGTTGTTGATAGCGGGCTGCACTGGTAATGCCCTGAACACGGTCGGGCGGTGGATCGACACATGGGCTCGTCACTGGTAAAAGTGAGGGAAGGACTAGCCATTTATTTCTCCTGGCTCTGAGGCCTACAAAATGTGGTGGCGCTATCACATTACAGACACGTAACTGGACAATGCCTGGGGACATTGTATTCTGTAACGTCATCAGACCCGGTTCTGTCCTCAGCGCGGCGGTAGGGAGTTTTACACAGGGTCTCCGTGAGGAAGAGATCAAGCTGTCTGCCTCGCGTTATGCAGGACCTGGGTTCGTTTCCTGACAGCGCCGTGCAGACAATGAGTGACATGTTTCCAACAAAGCCCTGAAGTTCATCGTCTAGTCGGAACTGGCTCACTGGCTTCAGTGTGCATGGCGGCTGGTCTAGTCGGAACTGGTTTATACATGTTTATTGTCTGTACAGTTGAGCGTTTGATCAATAGACCTGGGAAAATGAAAGCAAATGAGCAGGAAGAAGAAGAAAACAAAAGAAGGGAAGGAGGGGATAAAAAAGTGGGGAGGGGGTGGAGAAGAATAAGATGAAGTAGGAGAGGAAGAAGTAGAAAAAGAAAAAGAAGGAGGGGAGGAAGAAGAAGCAAGGGGATGGAGGAGGAAGAAGAAGAAAAAGAAGAAGAAGAAGAAGAAGAAGAAGAAGAAGAAGAAGAAGAAGAAGAAGAAGAAGAAGAAGAAGAAGAAGAAGAAGAAGGAAGAGGAGGAGGAGGAGGAGAGGAAGAAAAGTACGTAAACCACATGAATCATACATACTTTTACTGTTGGAGATCAGATACCCAATTTGCCGTCCCTCACAATTTACTACTTCTGTGTAAGACCATACAGGCTGCAGTGTGTGACAAACATCCGGCTATGGAGTCAACAGACTCAGGGGAAACAACCAATGAGTCTCGTTCAGACGACACCCGATCAGAAGAGCCAACAGACAAAGAGAGTAGTGTTTACGGCAGGAGAAGAAAGACAACTCTGTTTCTACTTTCTGTCTGTTGCTTCTGGGGAGGCAGTGCGTATTCACTGATGGCACCGTTCATGCCACTGGAGGTAAGTTTTGGCTTTCACAGTATCTGTTTTAGACTGGTAAAATGACAGCTACACACACTTACTGCAGGAATGTCCAACATGCAGAACAGAGAAAACCATTTTGGCCCACACCCGTTCCTTATGAGGACAAACTCTTTGGAGATGTCAGCAAGCTGCAGGTGACTTCCGCTTTCTTTAAATATATTCAGGCTGACATCTGAAGGTGTACTAAGAAGAAGAAGAAGAAGAAGACGACGACGACGACGACGACGGCGAAGAAGAAGAAGAAGAAGAAGAAGAAGAAGAAGAAGAAGAAGAAGAAGAAGAAGAATAAGAAGAAGAAGAGAAGGCTTCTTAAGAATGTTAGAATAAAGATGTTTTGTGTTCGTCAATCGTATTTTTGCAGTTTCCTCATAAATCACGGTTTCACAGCCATTAGGTGTTCTCAGCTTGTCTGCTCAATTTCTTTATTCCACATACACACAGCAGTATGTTTTCTAGTGACTGCCGCTTCCATCGACGACGAACTGTATTTTTCGTGGCGGACTTTTGTGTCGGCATTCTGGCAGCGGTTTTTTGCATAATATACCTGTGCAGTCTGTTGGTTTGTCGAGACTCCTGTCTGTTCCACTTTTCACACGAGGCAGTGATGAGCATTTTGTGTGATATTCACTGGCACAGGAACGGAGCCTAATGAGGTGACCCTTTGCCGTAAAGTTTGAACCGCGACTGACTAACTTACAACAGTATAAGTTCTGCCTGGCACCTTAACACATTTTCTCGCTGCAATTGACATATTTATATTGGTGTGTATATTTTCCATCTTAAATAAATAAATAAATAAAAGACTTCTGCCATAGCGATTCTTAAGGTATCATCCATAAGATGTTATGACTGTCCCAAGATAGTATACCTGTTTAAGACATTTCCCATTTACTTGATTGTTGTATTGTGGTATTTCTTTCCCTGTGGAGTCGGTCATAGTTTCAGGTTTCTGACAATTTAATTCTAACACCAGTTGTTCACTATGTAAAATGACCGCACTAAACAAATTCTGCAGATCGTGTCAATTGCCTGCAATCAATACTCTATCATGTGTATATCTTAAAATGTGTATGCCGTGTCCTCTTATGGTGATTCTTCTCATATTCTCTAAGTTTCTCATAATAATTTAACTAGGCCTATATATAGAAAAACGATCCGCGGACTTCACACAAGTATGTAGCAAAACATTGACAGGCTGGTATTGACCTACTTTGTTATCAATTTGTATGGCGGCATGTTGTTTCAAGTATATATTCTATACAAGTTTAAGTCCCCCCCCCCCCCCTCCCCCCATCAATTTTGAGATCTGCACTCTTTCAAGTGCATTTGAGTGACCAGTAAAGCAAATATGAGGGTCTTTGCTTACTTCCATTGAACGTTCTAGTAATGTTCTCAGTAACTACACAGGAAATTGCAATCATTATCTTGATCACGTCATGAGACAACAGTGTCTGAACGATGTTGTGGCAATCAAGGATGTAAGAGACCCCCGTCGACATTGGACAAATGCTGGATTAGTTGACAGAGAACACTGAAGAAGTCTATGGGGAACTGTTTTGTGTTTTTGGCGATCGTTTGCTTTGAGGCAAGGCGCAGTCCATACACACTACTTCTTGTAGTGCTAGACTGAATTTTGTGTGTGGATTAGCTTTCCCTATTAACAGTGTCCCTCATCATCAAGTGAACCCACTCCGTCTTCAGAGGTATTTGTAATTTACGTCCCCAAGTCAAGGACGATAGGTCAACATTTTAGTCCAACTGTCCGGTGTAGGGGTTGAACCCCTTACCTCGGTATCAACACACCAGATGTTTAAGAACACGCGTTCTTATCCATGCAGCCATGCTGACCTACTATCCCCCTCCCACACTCCCGTTTTTTTTTAAAGTCCCCCCTACCGTGTCACTGTGTCAACGTAATAAGGAACTTCTTACATTGACACAGTAGCACGGTTAGGGGGTCGGAGGGGGAGAGGGGTTTAAAACGGGGGTGGGGTGTGATCTGACGATGATAATGCAGTGTATTCAACAAGTGATGGTGTTTATGAAGCAACATGATGCTGTTGTCTGTCCACCAGGCCAAGAAAAAAGGGCTGTCAAGCATCCAGACAGGGATTATATTCGGGATCTATCAGCTTGGCCTGTTTATTTCCTCTCCTCTCATTGGAAATTACGTGAGTGGGTTTCTACACGCTGAGATCTTGTTACACAAACATGTGAATGTTCTCTGTTTATGTCATAAAAGATGTGGGTGTCATTTGAATCTGCGATTAGCGTGTTTGCTTGGCACAACAGTGGTCCGGGTGTTAGCGTGTTTGCTTAGCAGTGGTCCGGGTGTTAGCGTGTTTGCTTAGCAGTGGTCTGGGTGTGAGAGTGTTTGTTTAGCACAACAGTGGTCCGGGCGTTAGCGTGTTTGCTTAGCAAAGCAATGGTTCATGTTAGTGACACAGTGACAGTGTTGGTTATTAAGAGTACTGAGGACAACCCATTTTCACTGAGTGGTTGGTTGAGAATTTCTGTCAGATGTGACTGAGCTACCGTATAACAGTAGACAGTACTTCCTGCTCTCTGTTAGCAACAAATGTTAGGCGGCGCTCACCAAACCCGTCACCCTACATTATGTCACCGCCTTCGTAATTGGGAGGGTGCAAACCTTATCCTGGTGGTGGGAGGAATTGCAGCCTAAAGACATGGCAGGGCAGACCAGGCCGTAAGAAATAGTCGGCAACTGGTCTAGGATGAAACTCCCACAGGCGGACAGTTAAACCATTGCTTTGCTGATCCAGCAGCTTCTGCAGCTTGTATTGTTCCAGATGTATTAGTGTCACCTTTCCTCTTGAGTAAACTACCCAGGCCGAGAGAGGGATCATGCTGCATAGGCAAACATGGTCTCTACAATTCAGCCCAGGCTTTGTGCTATGGAGAGGTATAACCCCATCCGTGGTCCCCTCCAAGGCTTGCAGATATTATACCCTTTTTGAAGCACAGTGTAACAAACTATCGTCTGCAAAGACAGCAAGTGACCAGTAACAGTAGTAACAGGTTGGCGAGTACTCTGGAAACCCGTCTCCAACTCTCAAGTCCGAGGCAGTGGTATGCATGTCGTGTGAGCTATGGACGGGGGTTCTATCTGAAGGTGGTCTAGAGACTGTCCTCCCAAAGGAGTAATAAAGTGCCATGTCTACGAGAGCTGGGCTGCAGAGCTCGACTTCCCCTCTCCAAGCTCAGCGGAGGGTTCACCCATAGAAGTGGCTGTGGCTGGGATTATGACTAATAATCACCTTCAAGTTCACAAACGAGGGGTGTGCAAGGCCGGTACTGAACCTTCACATCAGCGGAGAGGCATGTTCTGAATCAACGAGGTTATGATACAGCACAGCACTGCCAGAGTAACCAACAACGATTGTCTGAAAGAGGCTATTGAAACTAGAACATTATATTCAACAATAAGAATGAGACAAACGACTTTCTTTTGTCATGAGATGAGAAGAGAGGCTTCGGAGAACATCGTGACCGCTGGAAAGATCAAAGGGAAGAGAGGCAGGGGCAGGCCAAGAGAGATGATGCTGGATGGATTGAGGCGGTGGCATGAAGGAACGTCATCAGCAGAGTTGATCCAGAACGGCAAAGACTGACATCTGTGGAGAGACATGAACGCCTACTCCAGCTGGCAAGGTAGCTGATGATGATGACTGTGTAACAGGATGTATGCTGACTTTCTTTATGAGTGCAAATCAATATCCATGGATGCATTTCGCTTATTTTCAGCTGACGCGCCTGGGTGCAAAGTTTGTAGTGGTGTTTGGCCTGTGTGCTTGCGGGTTACCTGTAGTTCTGTTTGGGTGAGTGCTAATTACGTCTGCATACGTCTGCATGTGAGAGGGTTGAAGAAGACGGCATAGAAGGAGGAGGAAAACACACGTATGCATTTCTACAGTAAAGTGCTTTCTGAAGTTATCAGGGACATATCTCGAAGACGATGGACACATCGGCGGACCGCGTGGGGAGGGTGACATAAACAGACCGAAAATGCAACACACACACAAACACACACGCACGCACGCACGCACGCACGCACACACACACAGACACACACACACACACCGAACGAAGGGACAATTGAGTGACGGTGGACAGTTGCAAGGGACCGTGGACAGATGCAAGGAACAGTGGGCAGATGCAATGAATGGTGGATAGATGCAAGGAACGGTGGACAGATGCAAGGACCTGTGGACAAATGCATGGAACAGTGAACAAATGCAAGGAACTGTGGACAGATGCATGAAATGGTGGACATATGCAAGAAACGGCGGACAGATGCATGGAATGGTGGACAGATGCAAGGAACAGTGGGTAGATGTATGGAGTGGTGGACAGATACAAGGAACGGTGGGCAGATGTATGGAATGGTGGACAGATGCAAGGGACCGTGGGCAGATCCAAGGAAAGATAGGCAAAGACAGGGTTGGGGACATATATGTAGATTTGTGGAGAGATCTAGGTGTGGTGGATAGATCTAGGTATGGCGGAGAGATCTGTAGATGCGGTGGAAAGATCTGTAGGTATGGTGGACAGATCTAGGTATGGTGGAGAGATTTGTGGATGTGATGGACATATCTGTAGGTGTGGTGGAGATATTTGTAGGTGTGGTGGAGAGATCTGTGGTGGAGAGATCTGTATGTGTGGTGGACATATCTAGGTGTGGTGGAGAGATCTGTAGATGTGATGTAGATATCTTTAGGTGTGGTGGAGAGATCTGTAGGTGTGGTGGACAGATCTTTAGGTGTGGTGGGGAGATCTGTAGTTGTGGTGGACATATCTAGATGTGGTGGACAGATCTGTAGGTGTGGTGGAGAGATCTGTAGATGTGATGGAGCGAACTGTAGAAGTGGCGGAGAGATATGTAGATGTGGTGGAGAGATCTGTATGTGTGGTGGACAGATCTAGGTGTGGTGGAGAGATCAAGATATGGTGGACAGATCTGTAGGTGTGGTGGACATATCTGTAGGTGTGGTGGAAAGATCTGTAGGTGTGGTGGACATATCTGTAGGTGTGGTGGAAAGATCTGTAGGTGTTGTGGAGAGATTTACAGGTGTGGTGAAGAGATCTGTATATGTGGTGGACAGATCTGTTGGTGTGGTGGGCAGATCTAGGTATGGTTGAAAGATCCAGGGGCCGTGGCCATAAAGGAGGAGCAATTGTATTTAGCATTTGCAGTATACTAAATCCGGCTTCCTGGCCTAGAGGTTAGCGACTTTTCTCCGTAATCTCGTATACTCTTGTAAGTAACGTGACGACGGTGAGAATCAGCAGTGGTTCGAATCGCGTCGGTAACTTACGGAGTATGTGAGCCGACCGCTCAGAAAGCAATGGCAAATTACTGAGCGTAATCTTGCCAAGAAATCAACAATCAGCTAAAATATGCTGATGTTGACAGCGATGTCCTGTAAAGGATATGCAAACATTCATTTATTTATAGTATACTAAATACAATGTAAGTGGTTTACAAGTCTATTTGTGTATGTTTGTGCTTGCTAGAGACAATGGGACCTTAGAGTGGAGGAGTTTGGGAACCACTTTTCTACATCTAACAGCATAGTAGAACATTTTAGAGTACAACATCCTAGACTAGAACATATTGATGTAGATAACCGTAATGTACATCACCGTAATGTAAATCACCGTAATGTAGATCAGCTTTGAGTAGGAAACCTTGAAGTATAATACATTGAAATAGAACAAGGTAAAGTGGAGAATTTAAACTAGAACACCTTGACAAAGGACGACTTGAAGAATAACACCATTAAATAGAAGGCATTCAAGTGAATTCATTGGAGTACAACACCTTAGAGTATAACATCTTGGAGTATAACATATTGCAGTATAACATCTTTCAGTATAACACCTTGGAGTATAACACCTTAAGGTTTAACATTTTGCAGTATAATATTTTTAGTATAACACCTTGGATTATAACACTTTTTAGTTTTGAAGAACGAAGACACAAACAATAGATGGCACGATTTATTGTCTGGCATATTTCGCCGCATCTCGTCAGGTACATACTGCAGAATTCACACAACAAAGTCTAAAATAACTAGATAAATCCTAAGAGCTGAAATATACACATGTTCGCACAGTAATATTTAGTTTAACAAGTTGGAGTATAACAACTTGGTTTATATCATTTTAGTATAACACCTTTGAGTATAACATATTACAGTATAACATCTTTCAGAATAACACCTTGGAGTATAACATCTTGCAGTATAAGATTTTTCGTTTAACACCTTGGATTATAACTAGGGCTGCGACCGATTAATTTTAATTTAAAAAAAGTCGCTTAAAAGTCGACAGGGTCGACTTCATCGCACCGGGTTTTATCCCATATGGCTCGGTCTTTTTCCGCAGCGCGGAAAGCGTCGCACAAAGCACGAACTCCGTAGCTTTTAGCGACGACCCACAAGAGTCTCCGAAACATTTAACTCGTAAACCGAAGGGTGCGGCCCGGAATCGAACCCACAATCTTTAGATCACAAGTTAAACGACTTGGCCACTTCGCTAGTTAACTTTAAACAAATTAACGATTAATTAATAGTTAATTTCGATTAAAGCAAAACATTTATAGTCACATAACTCACATTATAGTCGTATTTGTCAAAAATCGAAATAACACAGAATTGTCTTGTTCATATGCCATCTAATAATCAACTATGCAAACATACGAGTATGTTGACAGTATTTGCTTCAAATGACGAGCTAGTCTTATTAACAATATAACCAGCAGAGCTGAACAATCGTTCACATGGAACTGAGGTAGCCGGTATGCATAGAATGGTCTTGGCAAGGAATGCCAATTTTGGATATCGATGTTCATTAAGTTTCCACAGTTGTAGAGAGTCAACTGATTCAGCAACTTTCTTCTCCATTTTTTTTTTAAACGCAGAAATTCATCAGAAGAGCTGTCGACATGACCTTCCGTGTCTGAGTCAGACTCCATTAGCTTAATACGCTTTTCATTTGGTTCACATATAGTTTCATTGTCATTGTCAGTATCATTCGTTGCAGTTGTCTCCATCTGCTCACCGTGAACATCAACTGCTATTTGTTGTTCAATACTTGACATAGTTCGTTCATTTGCATCTTTTGACAAACACTTCAGGTATTTGTAGTGTGGATCAAGTGCTGTTGCAATATGTAGTATTTCAATACTTGTCATACTAGCTACACGTTCACTGAAGTCATTAAAAGATGCTGCCTTAAATTTAGCTATGTAGCCAGGATCAGCCGGCTTCGTGGCTTAGAGGTTATGACTTTTCTCCGTAATCTCGTATACTCTCGTCGGTAACGTGATGACGGTTCAAATCAGCAGTGGTTCGAATCGCATCGGTAACTTACGGGGTATGTGAGCCGGCCGCTAAGAAAGCAATGGCAAACTACTGAGCGTAATCTTGCCACGAGATCAACATACAGCTGAAAGATGCTGGTGTTGACAGCTAAGTCCTGTAAAGGATATGCTAAAAAAAAAAAAAAAAACCAGGATCATCGTCGTGTACAGTCATATGTTTTGTCAACGATGATAGCAGTGGCAATACACAGCTACATGAAATATAATCTTGACCGCCAAGCAGGACCGTGGTCTGACAGAATAAGTCCAAACCTTTGACATATTTCGAAAGCTTCTCCCAATCTGAACCTGACAGTTTTGGACCTTTGAATTGCTTCTTTTCACCTGACATGTAGATAGTTAATGCTTCTCTGCCTGTAGAAGACTCTGAAGCATAATAAACATTCTGTTTCATCTTGTTGGTACATCTTGCTACAATGGTGACTCAGTACAATTTTGCAACTCGGTTGTGTTTGCAGCACTATGTTTAAAATGTCCGACAATTTTTCGACATCCGGTTCAATTGTATAAGTGATGGGAGAAAAGTTTTCGATTAATCGTTAAAAAGAAATTAATCGTTAAAAATAATTACCGATTAATCGATTAATTAATCGTTAACTTCCGCAGCCCTAATTATAACACTTTTTTAGTTTAACACCTTGGAGTATAACAACTTGGAGCATAACACTTTTTAGTATAACACCTTGGAGTATAACAACTTGGAGTATAAACATTTTAGTATAACACCTTGGAGTATAACACCGTTTAGCATAACACCTTAGAGTATAATACCTTAGAGTATAACACTTTGGGGTATAATTCCATGGAGTATAACACATTGGAGTATAACGCGTTTGAATATAACACCTTGGAGTATAACACCATGAAATAAAACACCTTGGAGAATAACATATTGGAGTATAACACCCAGAAGTATAACACCTTGGAGTATAACACCAAGGAGTATAACGCGTTTGTATATAACACCCAGAAGTATAACACCTTGGAGTATAACGCGTTTGTATATAACACCCAGAAGTATAACACCTTGGAGTATAACGCGCTTGTATATAACACCCAGAAGTATAACACCATGGAGTATAACACCATGGAGTATAACACCTTGGAGGATAACATACTGGAGCATAACACACTGGAGTTTATCACCTTCAAGCACAAGCCTTTGAAGAATAACATTTTTGAGAATAACGGCTTGAAGTAGAACACCCTGAAGAAGAACACGTTGGAGTAGAACACCCAGAAATATGACCCTTGGAGTAGAACATCTAGAAATATGACACCTTGGAGTAGAACATCTAGAAATATGACACCTTGGAGTAGAGCACCTAGAAATATGACACTTTGGAGTAGAACACCTAGAAATATGACACCTTGGAGAACACCTAGAAATATGACACCTTGGAGTAGAACACCTAGAATTATGACACCTTGGAATAGAACACCCAGAAATATGACACATTGGAGTAGAACACCCAGAAATATGACACCTTGGAGTAGAGCACCTAGAAATATGACACCTTGGAGTAGAGCACCTAGAAATATGACACCTTGGAGTAGAGCACCTAGAAATATGACACCTTGGAGTAGAACAAATAGAAACATGACAAATTGAAGTAGAGCACCTAGAAATATGACACCTTGGAGTAGAACACCTAGAAATATGACACCTTGGAGTAGAACACCTAGAAATATGGCACCTTGGAGAAGAGAATCTAGAAATATGACACCTTGGAGTAGAACACCTAGAAATATGACACCTTGGAGAAGAGCATCTAGAAATATGACACCTTGGAGTAGAACACCTAGAAATATGACACCTTGGAGTAGAGCACCTAGAAATATGACACCTTGGAGTAGAACAAATAGAAACATGACAAATTGAAGTAGAACACCTAGAAATATGACACCTTGGAGTAGAACACCTAGAAATATGACACCTTGGAGTAGAACACCTAGAAATATGGCACCTTGGAGAAGAGAATCTAGAAATATGACACCTTGGAGTAGAACACCTAGAAATATGACACCTTGGAGAAGAGCATCTAGAAATATGACACCTTGGAGTAGACCATCTTTGTTGTTAATACCTTGGAATAGAACACATGTAAGTATAACACCTTGTATTTATCACATTAAAGTAGAACAATTTGTAGTAGACACCCTGTATTAGAACATTGTGAAGTAGAAACCGTTGAGTATAAGACTCTTAAGAAAATCACCTGGAACTAGAACATTGTGAACTAGAACATTTTGGAGTATGACACATTTAAATAGAACACCTTGTTGAACTGGTACTATTAGTGTTGGAACTCTTCGCTAGCTGCTGAGGATGGGGCCGGAGCACTTATGGGAATACCCCGAATGCTGTAATGTCGGTTCCTAAATCAATCAATCAATCAATCAAACCTTGTTGAACGAGACCGTATGTGTAATTTTTATTTACTAAATGAATGTATATAGGAGAAGTGATTACGAAACAAATACTGACCTAATACCATCTTGTGTTACCAGAAGTAACAAGCACAGAAAGTCCGAATGTTTAACACTTCTGCAGATTGACAAATTTGTATCAAAACCTGATTTCGTTTTAAAATATAGTTTCAGCTCTCAATGGTTAAAATTCAGTTTCAGCTGCCAATGGATAAAGACTTGTAGCTCGTTTGTTTTGTTTCGTTCCTACCGATATACCAAAGGAAATATGTAGCCGTATTCCTTATTTTCATGTATTTCCACACATTCATTATCATTCAATCTTTAATTATTACGCGTGACATACTTTCAGTTTGACAACTCGCCTGCCGTCTGGAGCCCCATTTTTCGTAGCAGCTCTCGTCCTTCGCGCCACGGATGCCATAGGAAGTGCCGGGGTCGTCACCGCCTGCTATGCCATGGCGGCTGTTGTTTACCCAGATCAGATGTCGCTGGCTTTTGTAAGTGCCTCTCCACGGCCACGGAATCTCGTTGTAAGTGTGTCTCCACTGCCACGGGGTCACCTTGTAAGTGCCTCTACGCTGCCACGGGGTCACGCTGTAAGGGTCTCTAAACTGCCAAAGCGGCACGTTGTACGTGTCTCTCCACTGTCACCGGGTCACATTGTATCTCTTCACTGCCTCTGGATCACGTTGTAAGTATCTCTCCCCTGCCACGGGGTCACGTTGTAAGTGTCTCTCCCCTACCATGGGGTCACGTTGTAAGTGTCTCTCCCCTGCCACGGGGTCACATTGTAAGTGTCTCTCCCCTACCATGGGGTCACGTTGTACGTGTCTCTCCACTGTCACCGGGTCACATTGTATCTCTTCACTGCCTCTGGATCACGTTGTAAGTATCTCTCCCCTACCACGGGGTCACGTTGTAAGTATCTCTCCCCTGCCACGGGGTCACGTTGTAAGTGTCTCTCCCCTGACACGGGGTCACATTGTAAGTGTCTCTCCCCTACCATGGGGTCACGTTGTAAGTGTCTCTCCCCTGACACGGGGTCACATTGTAAGTGTCTCTCCCCTACCATGGGGTCACGTTGTAAGTGTCTCTCCCCTGCCACGGGGTCACATTGTAAGTGTCTCTCCCCTACCATGGGGTCACGTTGTAAGTGTCTCTCCCCTGACACGGGGTCACATTGTAAGTGTCTCTCCCCTGCCACGGGATCACGTTGTAAGTGTCTCTCCCCTACCACGGGGTCACGTTGTAAGTGTCTCTCCCCTACCATGGGGTCACGTTGTAAGTGTCTCTCCCCTACCACGGGGTCACGTTGTAAGTGTCTCTCCCCTACCATGGGGTCACGTTGTAAGTGTCTCTCCCCTGCCACGGGATCACGTTGTAATTGTCTCTCGACTGCATCGGAATCACACTGTATTTCCACAGGGTTATGTTGTGTCTCTCCAATGCCATGGGGTGACGATGAGTCTCTCCCATGCCACGGGGTCACGTTGTAAATGCCTCTTCGCTGTACGGAGTCACGTTGTAAGTGTCTCCCAACTGCCACAGAGTCACGTTGTAAGTGTCTCTCCCCTGCCACGAGTCACGTTGTGTCTCTCCCCTGTCACGGGGTCACGTAATACGTATTCTTGTCTTTAGTTCGACGTCCTGTGCAGGACGTTACAATAAACTCCAGTTGATTTTCTAGACACATTTATGTCCATTTGTTTGCCCTTGTTTTCTGAACGAAAAGTCAATTTCCAGTCTAACTTAACGTCGGTGTAGGGATTGAACGCCCTACCTCGTCATCAGCGTACTGGGAGTTTAAGACCTTGTTGTAGGTATAGTTACTTTTAAAGAAAAAAAAAAAAAAACAGCAACGGGCTTCTCGTAGCAAGGACTTCTGTTGAGATGTGAAGATGACGGTGGTACAAATCATGGTAGGAAATCAGTGGTTGAACCTGCCACAAACGCACAATACAAAAAAAACGGGGGGGGGGGGGAATCAAGAGTTGTACCTATCAACAACGCCATAAGCAAGGGGAAAATCAACATGTGTGCCTATCAAAAACGAATAAATAAGGGTAAATCAACAGTTGTACCTATAAAAACACATAAATAAGGGGGTAATTAACCATTGTACCTATCAAAGGCACACAAGTAACGGGAAAACCAACATTTTGAACTATAAAACATACATATACTGTTAAAGTAAACCAAAAAAAAAAAAGAAAAGAAACGCGTAGCTACCGAAGGCACACACACAGCCGTAATTTTGACATTCAACAAAATAAAGATCGTTTGTTCAATCGTTCGCTCGTTCGTTCCTTTCCTTTGTCCATTCGTTCTCTCTCTCTCTCTCTCTCTCTCTCTCTCTCTCTCTCTCTCTCTCTCTCTCTCTCTCTCTCTCTCTCTCACACACACACACACACACACACACACACACACACACACACACACACACACACATGGGACGGGTGGGTGGGACGTTATTCCATGGCTTGATTTTAAACGTGTTTCCACTTGTGTTTGAATCTGAACATTTCCTGTAATCCAGATAACAGAAAAACACCAGTTACAGAAAACACGGGCTTTGCGGCTACCAGCTTTCATCAGCAAATAACAACAAGAAACACAACAACATACAAACTACAGCGATGACCTGCAAGGATTACATTGGCAAACAAGAATGAGGGGAACTGCAGTAAAGCTTAAAAAGGCAATGAATGAATCACCAAAAAAACGAGAAGTAGATTGTGAGCTTTACCAAAACACGACTACAAGAGACAAATTGGACGTTGCGGCCAAAGCCTTCGTCAGCACAGGACAAACAAATACAAACCGACACAAACCTACATGAAACACACTATGACAATATTAAACTAATTAAATGTACTTATCTGATTCTGTGTCTGTGCTTGGAAAGACTTTAAGCAGAATGAAATAAATGTGTAGTACTTATCTGAGAGGCTCCCTAGCATAGGAGCGACTAGTGCACACACCTGCCGACCCCGTGGTCCTGGAAAAAACCCACAATGAGGGGATATTTTTCCCGTAGATCAGCATGGCCGAATGGATAAGTGCGCTCGCTCTTAAACTTCCAGTGTGCTGATGCTGAGGTAGTGGGTTCAACTCCTACACTGGTCAGTTGGATTAAAATGTTGACTTCTCGTCATTTATTTGAGGACATAAATTACAAGGAACTCAAAAGTCGGGTTGGCTTGAAAGCGAGGAATATTGTTAATAGAGAAAGATAATCCACACGCAAAAATCAATTCAGTGCACTAGAAGTAGTTGTGGTAGGAATAGTTGTGGTAGGAATAGTTGTGGTAGCAGTGGTTGTGATAGCAGTGGTTGTAGTAGCAGTGGTTGTGATAGCAGTGGTTGTGGTAGCGGTGGTTGTGGTAGCGGTGGTTGTGGCAGCAGTGGTTGTGGTAGGAGTGATTGTTGTAGCAGTGGTTGTGATAGCAGTGGTTGTGATAGCAGTGGTTGTGATAGCAGTGGTTGTAGTAGCAGTGGTTGTGGTAGGAGTGGTTGTGGTAGCGGTGGTTGTGGTAGCGGTGGTTGTGGCAGCAGTGGTTGTGGTTGGAGTGATTGTTGTAGCAGTGGTTGTGATACCAGTGGTTGTGATACCAGTGGTTGTGATACCAGTGGCTCTGGTAGCAGTGGTTGTGGTAGAAATGGTTGTGGTAAGAGTAGTTTTGTAGGCGTGGTTGTGGTAGCAGTGGTTGTTATAATGGTGGTTGTGATAGGAGTTGTTGTGGTAGCAGTGGTTGTGGTAGTTCACACAATCTTCGTGTCCTACAGGGTTTCATTCAGACAGCCATGAGCGTTGGCCTGATGGTGTCTCCCGTCCTTGGCGGAGTCCTGTATGAGGTATGTATCGTTGTTCTTAGTCCATCATTTATCCTGTATTTGGAATTTTATTGCCTGATCTTTCCCACTCTTGGCGGTGTATTGAATTACGTTCTCACTCCCTTAGTTTCTCACATTCTTACCGATTTAATGTATTATTTTACTTCCGAGTCCTATATTTTCTCACATTCTTACCATTTAATGTATTACTTTACTTCCGAGTCCTATAGTTTCTCCCATTCTAAACGGTGTCTTGTATTACTCTTGTTCTGACTCCTTTAGTTTATCACATATTTGCCGATGTAATGCATTACTTACCTTCCGAGCCCCATAGTTTCTAACATTCTATCCTTTACTTACTTTAATATACTACAACCTCCAATGCGAGGATGGTATCGCTCCAACTTTTTAATTAACGAGGGTAAGAATTGTATCACTTTTGCTCCTAGTCCGATAGTGTCTCACTTTCTTGGCGGTGTCTCGTCTTACTTCTGTTCCGAGTCCCACATCTTGTCCCAACCTTCAAACAAACAAACAAACATCACGACTGACACCCATGTTTCGATGACAGTAGTCTTTCTCGGGGGAAAACACAAATGTCAGAATACAGAAGTTCAGCTTGTTGGAAATATCGGCGCCGTCTGAGTATACTTGGATCATTAACTTGTGTGTGCTTGTCTATTTAGTAGGATCATTAAATTGTGTGTGAATGTTTATCTAGTAGGATCTTTAACTTGTGTGTGATTGTTTATCTAGTAGGATCTTTAACTTGTGTGTGATTGTTTATCTAGTAGGATCTTTAACTTGTGTGTGATTGTTTATCTAGTAGGATCTTTAACTTGTGCGTGATTGTTTATCTAGTAGGATCTTTAACTTGTGTGTGATTGTTTATCTAGTAGGATCTTTAACTTGTGTGTGATTGTTTATCTAGTAGGATCTTTAACTTGTGTGTGATTGTTTATCTAGTAGGATCTTTAACTTGTGCGTGATTGTTTATCTAGTAGGATCTTTAACTTGTTTGTGATTGTTTATCTAGTAGGATCTTTAACTTGTGTGTGATTGTTTATCTAGTAGGATCTTTAACTTGTTTGTGATTGTTTATCTAGTACAATCTTTAACTTGTGTGTGATTGTTTATCTAGTAGGATCTTTAACTTGTTTGTGATTGTTTATCTAGTAGGATCTTTAACTTGTGTGTGATTGTTTATCTAGTAGGATCTTTAACCTGGGCGTGCTTGTCTATCAAGTAGGATCTTTAACTTGTGCGTGCTTGTCTATCTAGTAGGATCATTAACTTCGGTGTGCATATCTATTTATTACAATCTATAACTTGTATGTGATTGCCTATTTGGTAGGATCTGTAACGTATCAGACACCGCGTGTGCCCCATAAGAATACAACAATTTTTTTAGCCAATGCCATCAAATATCCCCGACAGGTTGGTGGCTTTCCGTTACCCTTCTTTGTGGTTGGTGGATTAACGATTCTCTACGCTGGAATCTTCCAAATGATCCTGCCTCCAATAAAAGGTAAGCCATCCGTTCATGTCCTTGTATTCCTGAACATTGGGTGGAAGTCTGTTGTAAATCATATTTCCCCCCATTCACACGCAGAGGTACATGTTTGTGTAGTTAAACCCATATTGTGCAGACCAAGAGAAATGATGCTGGATGGCCTGAGACGGTGGCATGGAAGAATATCATCAGCAGAGTTGATCCAGAACACCATAGTCCGAGATCTGGGGAGACATGAACGCCTGTGCCAGCTGTCTGGGTACATGATGATGATGATGATGATTGTGATGATGTTGATGATGATGATGATGATGATATGCAATGCTGAACCTTGACCTGGATACGTATAATATGCCTTTCCGTAGACGTGAAGTCACAGTGCCCGTCCCGCACATCCGCCTGATTTATAAACTTGGACATGGGTAGGAGACCTCTGCTACCCCCCCCCCCCCCCCCCACCCGTGAAGATGGCACTGTAGTACCGGATCGGCAGGACAGTCTCTACACAACCTCACGCCGGCAGATACAAGTCCCTGTCACAGCTCATACGATCTGTACGCTAGTACATAGAACTTTCGTGTTGTGACTCAATTTCCAGGGGACTCACCAACCAACCAACCATGCAACTAACTAACTAGCCAATCAATCAACCGACCGACAGATTAAACAACCAACTTACCAGTCAACCGACCCATATTCTTGTATCATGTACCTTTTCTGTCGCAAATTTGTAGATATAAATTTGTTACATTTTTGTCACTGGAGGTGAGGAGAACAGTTCTTTAGAACTATATTCAGCTAATCCTAATGTGTTGAAGCTAATCATGGACAATTGGCACACAATTTAGGAATTGTGTGGAGGCTGCAGAGACATGATGTTTATAGAAGAATGATGAGAAGACCGTTCAAGTATAGAAGGAGAAAGGAAGAAAAGATTTATTGAAATAAGTTAATTCACAAAGAGAACTGGTTACTCGCATCAGATGAAGACAGTCCACATTCTTTGGGCATGCCATGAGAAAGGGAAAACTGGGATAAATGATTACAACAGGAAAGTTGAAGGGGAAGAGAGGCAGAGGGAGACCAAGAGAGAAGAGGCTGAACAGTATGACAACATGCCATGGAGGAACATCAGTATCAGATATGACCGGCATTACACGAGACAGAGGGTTGTGGACAGACATGATCACCAACGCCTCACGACCCACTCTGTGTTTTACTTATGTAATTATACTGCAACCTCTGATGGTATGGAGGGTGCCAAACCTCCAACCCTTTAATTTACAAGAGGTAGACCCCCACCCACTCGTATTTGAAACATCCCTTTGTAAAAACAAAAAAACATAAACACACACAGACACACAGACACACACACACACACACCAACCACACACACACACACACCACACCCACACACACATACACACACACACCACACATACACCACACACACACCACACATACACCACACACACACATACACACATACATACACACACACATACACACACACACACACACACACCACTGATTGCGTGGCGAAAGATTTACAAACGCAATTCATAATCCCGCATACCGCGTTCGAAACATAGTTCCCGGAGATTTGGAAGCAGGCCGTCTTGCGTTGGTTTTAATACAATGCTATGAGTGCCGGTTGTTAAGAAAGCAGCGCCAGACTATTGAAAGTAAACGTGTCATGAAATCACAGTTACAAAATGATGGGATTAACTGCGACTTCCTGTAAAGGATATGCAACTAACTTACACACACATCGCGATTGTAACTGACTCAGAAAGCATGCTGACGAGGGTGAGAACAGGCAAGTTTTGTGCAGAGTGGCTTGCCAGAATGAACTGGCGGACAGATTGGCTGGCTCTGCAGAACTTGGTGGAGTATTGATGCATGATAAGGCAGACGTGGTTGCGGCCTTGTGGGAGCACGTGTACACCTCGGAGGAGCAAATGGATCACCATGGTCTGGCAAGAATGCGACAGCGAGGGGTAACGATGGGATCTGGCCGACGATCGACGCTCAGAGGAAAGGCGAGACGGACATATAATCAGATTGCTGCTGGTACTATTAGTGTTAGAACCCTTCGCTGGTTGCTGGGGATGGGAACGGAGCACTTATGGGAATGCCCCGAATGCTGTGATGTCGGTTCCTAAATCAATCAATCAATCAATCAATCAATCAATCAATCAATCAATCAACTAACTTAACGTTGTAAAATCGTTTTCTATCACTACACTCGGTGAAAATCAGTGAGCGTACAGGAAGAAAAATAAGAATAAATACAGGGTGTTTGAAATCAAAAACAGGAAAGATAATATTAGAGGAAGATGCTATAATGAAGAGGTGGAATGAGTATATAAGAGAATTATATGAAGGAGAAAGGGGAGAATTAACAGAAGATAGTAACTTAGAAGGTCCACCTATTCTGAAAGAAGAAGTCGCTGACGCTATGAAACGTATGAAGAAAGGAAAAACAGCTGGGCCAGATGAAATCACAATAGAAGAATTATAAGTATTGGGAGAATTTGGAGTAGATATATTAACCAAAATGTTGAATGATATTTACAGCAGTGGATATTTACCCAGTGATATGCTGAAATCTGTATTTATAGCTATACCAAAAAGACCAGGAGCAATTGATTGTGAAGATTGTCGTACAATTAACCTTATAAACCATATCACTAAGCTTCTACTCAGAATCATAATGAGAAGAACCAAAAAGAAAATAAAAATGGAAATTAGTGAAGAACAGTATGGATTTGTGGAAGGAAAGGGCACAAACAATGCAATTTATACATTATACATTATAATTTATACACTAATAGAAAGGTCAATAGAGAAACAGAGAGACATATGTTTGTGCTTCATAGATTATACTAAGGCATTTGATAAAGTAAAACATGATGAACTGATTAAAATGTTGGAAGATATCAACACTGATGGAAAAGATTTAAGAATAATAAAGAATGTTTACTGGAACCAAGTAGCAGCAATTAAAATGGGAAATAAAGAGGGTAGTTACGAACAGATAAAGCTAGGAGTACGACAAGGGTGTGTCTTGTCACCATATCTTTTCTCCCTGTATAGCGAAGTAATAATGAGAGAGATCAAAGAGATGCCAGGAATACTAGTTGGAGGTTATAATATAAATAATATACGCTATGCAGATGACACAGTATTGGTGGCGGATAATTCAACAGACCTACAACAATTATTAGACGTTGTAGTAACAGAGAGTGCAAGAAAAGGGCTCTCCTTGAATATCAAGAAAACAGTAACAATGGTAATATCAAAGAAAATGGTGACACCAAAATGTGACATAGAAATAGAAGGGAAAATCCTTAACCAAGCTGATAATTTTAGATACCTAGGGGCATTTATAACATCTAATGGAAGATGTACAACAGAGATTAGGAGCAGAATAGGGCAGGCAAAAGCCGCATTTCAGAAAATGAAGAGTATCTTATGCAATAAGTCACTATCACTGAATGTAAGAAAGAGAGTGCTGAAATGCTATATAGAACCAGTTTTGCTGTATGGCAGTGAATCTTGGAATGTAAATGAACAAATTAAAAAGAAATTAGAAGCAACAGAGATGTGGTTCCTGAGACGAATGTTGCGAATTCCTTGGACTGCCAGAGTAACCAACGACGACTGCCTGAAACAGGCTAATGAAACTAGAACATTATATACAACAATAAGACAGAGACAAACATCTTTCTTCGGTCATGTGATGAGAAGAGAGGCATTGGAGAACATCGTAACAACTGGAAAGACCGAGGGGAAGAGAGGCAGAGGTAGACCAAGAGAAGTGATGTTGGATGGATTGAGACGGTGGCATGGAGGAATATCAGCAGCAGAGTTGATCCAGAAAACCAAAGACCGAGATCTATGGAGAGCCATGAACGCCTACGCCAGCCGGCACGGCACTTGATGATGATGATGATCACTACACTGAACCTGTTTGCCTGGTGTTTTTACATTCACCCTCTGCAGATGTGAAAAAGGAGAGAAAGTCCAGCGTGTTTTCCCTGCTACACAGCACAATGGTTTGGGTCACCAATTACTGCATCTTCAACTCTGCCATCGGCAGCATGTTCATGGCACCCACCCTGTCGCTGCACCTCCAGCAGGTTGGTATTTGTAGCTACATTTTATTGTTTGCTCGATTTGAAATCTAGCGTAATCCATGCTGGGCTGATTTTTGCCCGTGAGCTAGCTTTCCCTATTACCAGTGCCCCTTGCCATCATGAAAACCCACTCCGACTTCTGAGGTACTTGTAATTTACGTCCCAAAATCAAGAATGAGAAGTCAACATTTTAGTCCAACTGACCGGTGTAGGGGTTAATCCGCTACCTTGCGGAAGTTCAAGAGCAATCTCTCATCCATTCGGCCATAATGACCTCCCGTGTGTAGATATATTTCACAGTTTGTTGTCTTCTTCTAGCTCATGCCTTGTAGTGTTGGCCGTTATGATTGTTGTGGGATAATAAATGAGAATACCATATGAAATGGACTGAAATAGTGTCTAGGGGAAATAATTAATAGGTCCATCGGGTTCGCCGCATAAAGGCAGTTGATCGAGACAGTTTATTTCCTAAAAAAACTCCAGGAATAGAGTAGTTATTGGCTCTATTGAAGTAAGAATTGGGTTATGGTCGTATAGACTCCACCCACTTTACAAGATAAACTACCTTCCTGAAGAATAAAACAGAGAATAGGTCACTTAACCACAGATCTCTATCAAGTGGTTATTCTTGGATAAAATATCTGAGACTGTGTGTTGGTCGACCTCCCACTGGATTCTCTGCACATATACAAATACAGTAGCACAGTTCTCTACAACAACAAACAGTGTTACACTGGTCACTAGACAATGAAAACTCTCCTGACGAACATATATGTTTATTGCCAGACTCTCATAATCTGGAAATACAAGACTCTGGCTTCACTACAATCTATCCAAACATCAACAAAAAATATACATTCTCAAATAATGTATAACTCATAATCTAACACTCTCCTCCTCCTCTTCTCTTCCCTACCCCTACATGATGTCGATCACACGGAAAAACCAACCAGAACATAGATCAAATATCTGACTGGTGATTGTGTCATTATTGTAACTAAGTTCGTGCAGACACCAATATTCAAAATCAGGAGAAGGTAAATTCACTCCACACAGGGCGTCTCTACACTGTCTTTATTCTCCCACAATTCTATGACGACTCTGCTTGTACTGCTGAAATAGATGGGCTCTCCCCATCCCACCTTTGACCAAACACCACACTGTGCCACTGAGAAGAAACAAAGGTTCTCTGGATACTGAACACTGTAATGGGGATACGGCTCATAGACGTTGATAGGATACAGTCATAATTGACCAACAAAGGAACTGTCCTCAATTGTCCCTTCGATAAAAATGATGATGGTGTGACTGAGTCTGGACTACTCGATATGGCATTGGTCTTGAGAGGAAAATATGTCTGCATAAAATAGGGATTTCACCCCTTGGTATTAATGTCCATCATTCTGGATAAGTTGAAGCACGGACTATTGACGAGGCTGTAGGGATTGTTAGTTGAAGATCAATCCAGGAGGCCCCTGGAAGATAGGGGTTAGTATTCTTACATCGTAGATCAAGATACATCCCAATGTCTATAAGCGACACTGCACTGAATGGGGTCACCCTGGTTCTAGACAGACGTCTGATGTCTTCGACTATATCTTGAATTGATAACCCGATTCTACAGAACCTCTGGTAGTTCGGCAGCAGACTATAACTTCCCTAATACTACAGGAAGCAGATTAGTGTCATCTCTCGTCAGACGCTAGTGATGAGTAGTTGAAGCTTTTCAATAGATGTCACCAGAAGCCAAACCCAAAAAAGGAGATAACTCCGTCTGGAGTTTCTCACTGGGCTAGACGAATAATAGGGGATTACTTCCCCTCTGGTTTTCTAGGAAAAAATGTGGCTGCTTGGCAGCACTGGGTGACTTCTGGGCTAGACCAGTAACCCTCATAACAGACTTCTCGTCCAAAAGTATCGGCAAAATGTGTACAGCCAAAGTGGTCTATACGTCGATTCAGCTACAATCAGCCAAGATGTTGTAGACTCTAAGATGTCCCACGCCTGCCTCAATTGTCTGCAAATCAAAATGACAAGCCATAAATATACTAGCTTCTTACGCAGGTTCATAAGACTCACAGAGACAACAACAGAACATATAGGTAGAGGACAATCCCCATATCCTGAAGTGGTATCACCTGTGGGCCTGTAACTTATGGGTTTATTTGGCGGAAAGGGGGGGGGGGTGTAATCTGAACACTCTACCCCTCACGCTTCTACCTATACACCGAACAGGACATCACAGATACCAAATGGAGATATATTCTCCCACATACAAACACTCCTCTATATGGGAGCACATCAATCTGTTATGGGACATGCCCGGGGTGGGGTGTGTGATTAAAATCGAAGTTGTGGAAATATTGGCCCCAATGTCTGGTTCTTGTGGCAAGCACACTGCACGATTTACGGCAGGTAAAAATGAGTATGTAGGTATGTGAACCGTTCTCATAAATATGATTGAGCCAATGACATACAGAGTCCACCAAACCCGACAAAAGCAATGGGGTGTCTTATTTAACTGTGTCCCCAGGCTGTCATACACACAAAATATATGTTCCGTCCCCGGCATATTCTGCACACAGATAAAGTAAAGATTCACACACACAATATAGATAGGTGCGTACAGGAACTGAATCTTTAACAAAGGCATTATGTAACACCTGAATACTTTACCAAAAGTCCGGTAAAGATAGGCTCTTCCCTAGATGAGATGAATCAAAAGTGAAGATAGATTGACTCTGCAGACACAGTACAGAATTTACAGAGACATCAATCTCTTCAAAAGAAGATGAAGCAGTAATCATAGCATGATAAGAATTGGATAAGAATTGTAAGCATAGGAATATAGAACAGTGGTATAGACGTTCAAATCTCAGGCTGGCTTTCTTACAGAAGTAATGGTGCCGTAGCAAAGTCCGCCAAAATACATACATGACATGTAGTATGACTTTTCATATCAAACAAAGATTGTATTAAATATCTAACACAAATCTTATCATTCAAAAAAAAAAAACATATGTATGCTCACCAATGCAACATAGAGGCAAAAATGGCCCCACAAAAGGGCCTCCACCCTCCCGGAACGAATCACATCCTAATCTGTGGCTAGCCCAGACTCAAGTGAAGCCCGGGAGTTTTACCAAGCTATTACAGTCTAATTGGAGCTACTGGCACATTCCTTGCCTCTATCTGAACAATGATATGTGCGCTAAGCATTACCATATAAGGCAATCGCCAGTCCCCCACACATGAAATTATTCTTTCCAGGAAAAGATATTTATAATCGTCTGCAAGCTGATGCCAACTGGGGACATTATGTCACAGAAGTCCCCCAATTCAACTTGTTGAGTACAACAAGTAACACCAGTTAAAACAGCTTCCAGACTCCATGTGGTAACCACTCTCCTACTCCCTGGTTCTCTCCTAAACCATCTACTTTCGCCTGATTTGTCTATACCATTCCTCCTAGCTCACAAATTCCGCTGCTATAAATCACAAATCTTCCCCTTCCTGAGCCGCCTGCATTCATATTCTGAAGGTATATTGGCGACCTCAGTAATAAAATAGAGGTTTTACTCCACCTCTAAAGACGTGTGTGAACGAAAAAGGAACGACTCCATTGGTCCTCCTCTGTTCTCACAACATCAAAAAATAGAAATCTTATCCGTAAAGTCCCACCGTCCGGATGTCGATTCTATTATCAGAGTAATGTTATGTCCCTTCCACTAAACTCAGTCACGTCGGCATACGGAACCGATAAAATGTTGACTAGCACTTCGTGCTAATATATATTCTTATTTTGCCCACCATCAAGAATCTAAAAAGCGGCTGCGGCCGAAAGGAGTTAAACATAGAGCGTCCTCTATGACTCAATTAAGTCTGGCGGTGTGCGAGAAGAATTAGCTCCGTGGTTTACCTTGGGTAAATGTTGCTCGGTTTGTGATCAATTTTGGAAAGGGCCACATTCTCTTTTCTCCTCCAACTCCAATGTCTATTGTTGATTCCAAGTCTAAATCTAATCCGTGCGGTATAGTCTAAACTTGACCGTCTCATCGACGTAATTCTCAACTCAACACCAAGAATTCTCTGTCGTCAGTAGAAGTCAAATGCATCAGCTGTTGAGGAGTCCATGTTTATAAACAGTGCTGAAGCCCTTCCGGTTAGCGCCCAATTCTTCAGGACGTATGACCTGCGGGTCTTCCCCGGAATGCGATCAATGCTGATGAACAAACGTTCTAGTTTCAGTTTCACCCCGCCTCCTCCAATTGTTACTGGCTTGTCCGTATAAAGACTGTTTCGGCCTGTTTGTACTGCGAATGCCGTGTTGGGCGAACTGAACTAGGTCAACTTTGTATTAACTTCCACGTCGACCTAGATTCTAATTACTTGGCTATCAGTACATGATTCCAAGCGAAGAATAATTATTCCAAGCATTTGGGCCCTCAAGGTGACGTTTTAAAAATGTCATACTATAGAATAATTTAAAAGACTTCTCCTGCTAGTAGCATTGAGGTCTAAAAGTCTACTTATTCGTAGAACAACAAGAGATCACTTATCCGGAATAACTCTCTTGTATTTAAAAGCCCGGAATATAATAATAATAATAATAATAATAATAATAATAATAATAATAATAATAATGTGCACTGATTTCCGGTTATTTCCTGCTGGCTAGGAAAAGAGGGTATACTTTCTCTCTCTGTCATTTTACCACACCACATGGTAGGTAAAGATTAAAGCCAACAGTACTTAATAGAAAGAAGGCGAGCTCTGCCTCTTTCAACCTGTCATACGTGAAGACTGGGTCTGCACGAACTTTCCACCTATATACATAGATGAAGATGAATATGACAGTTCATGAAACTATCCTGGAAAGCTACAGCTGCCGGCATGTTCCATGTTCCCCTGAAATGAGGATAAAAGAAAAGATGTCGTCGCCGACGGGCTGTGTCATACCCCCCGTAGATTGGAGAGTTAATAGGTGGGATCCCTCCTAAAATTACGTACGACTTCTCATCATTCGGGAGAAAGGCGATTATATATAAAGACACCTTAACGCTTAATTGACAGTCCCAAAATAGGAAGTAGATGAAACTTCTATTGCGAAAAGCTTACGAGACGTCTGTTAAAGGTTCCCGATATTCAACTGCACGTCTATCGATAGGGTGTAGTACCACGCTTCGGAGAAAAATACAGCTGAAAAAAAAAACCATCCGTGCCAAGATTGACACGCGAGGTCGACCAGCCCACAAGTTACTGGGTTGATCTATTTATAAACCGGATGTGGCGAATAAGGTCATGGGGTTTCCCGAAGAATGTTCCCTAATCACCTCACGCCGTCCGGTGGTTCACACATGTAGGATCTGACGAAAAGGATGAAAATCGGGATTACCGACAAGAGTTTACGCTCCGTATTGATACATTGCGTCTTCTTTTCTGTCTACATGTGGAACAATAATGGCGGGGACACTTGGCCTACTTCATTTCCTGGGACGGGTTGTAAGATTATTATTTTATATTTCCCCATGGCTTCCTAACCAAATATATGGGTATTAAAAAAAATTTTACAAGAAGCTTTTCGGGAAAATAACTAGTTGCCTAAGTCCTATAAAAAATTGGATTGTGCCTTTCTGTTGCTGGTAAGTTTACAACAAACTAAAATAACACAATTGGTTATGGCAACATATGTTGGCACAAATCACATGGCAATATTGACAACTAGTTAATAAACATAAGTGGTCATATGTGATCAGATGATGATATAAAACTCTCAACATAATCAAAATTCCACTTATGGACCATCAAAACACCATCTGTGAACATCATTACTCAGATGACGTCACATGAACAATCTATCAATTCAACGCCGCTCCACCTGTGAGGTAACATATAATTTTCCCTGTCAGCACCATCAACCTTAAAATTATTAGGAAGAATCTGAACTCGATCATATTGAAAGAAAGAAGAAAACAATATCCCGGGCGTGAGTCCCAATTCTTGTGGGATAATAAATGAGAATACCATATGAAATGGACTGAAATAGTGTCTTGGGGAAATAATTAATAGGTCCATCGGGTTCGCCGCATAAAGGCAGTTGATCGAGACAGTTTATTTCCTAAAAAAACTCCAGGAATAGAGTAGTTATTGGCTCTATTGAAGTAAGAATTGGGTTATGGTCGGATAGACTCCACCCACTTTACAAGATAAACTACCTTCCTGAAGAATAAAACAGAGAATAGGTCACTTAACCACAGATCTCTATCAAGTGGTTATTCTTGGATAAAATATCTGAGACTGTGTGTTGGTCGACCTCCCACTGGATTCTCTGCACATATACAAATACAGTAGCACAGTTCTCTACAACAACAAACAGTGTTACACTGGTCACTAGACAATGAAAACTCTCCTGACGAACATATATGTTTATTGCCAGACTCTCATAATCTGGAAATACAAGACTTTGGCTTCACTACAATCTATCCAAATATCAACAAAAAATATACATTCTCAAATAATGTATAACTCATAATCTAACACTCTCCTCCTCCTCTTCTCTTCCCTACCCCTACATGATGTCGATCACACGGAAAAACCAACCAGAACATAGATCAAATATCTGACTGGTGATTGTGTCATTATTGTAACTAAGTTCGTGCAGACACCAATATTCAAAATCAGGAGAAGGTAAATTCACTCCACACAGGGCGTCTCTACACTGTCTTTATTCTCCCACAATTCTATGACGACTCTGCTTGTACTGCTGAAATAGATGGGCTCTCCCCATCCCACCTTTGACCAAACACCACACTGTGCCACTGAGAAGAAACAAAGGTTCTCTGGATACTGAACACTGTAATGGGGATACGGCTCATAGACGTTGATAGGATACAGTCATAATTGACCAACAAAGGAACTGTCCTCAATTGTCCCTTCGATAAAAATGATGATGGTGTGACTGAGTCTGGACTACTCGATATGGCATTGGTCTTGAGAGGAAAATATGTCTGCATAAAATAGGGATTTCACCCCTTGGTATTAATCTCCATCATTCTGGATAAGTTGAAGCACGGACTATTGACGAGGCTGTAAGGATTGTTAGTTGAAGATCAATCCAGGAGGCCCCTGGCCGATAGGGGTTAGTATTCTTACATCGTAGATCAAGATACATCCCAATGTCTATAAGCGACACTGCACTGAATGGGGTCACCCTGGTTCTAGACAGACGTCTGATGTCTTCGACTATATCTTGAATTGATAACCCGATTCTACAGAACCTCTGGTAGTTCGGCAGCAGACTATAACTTCCCTGATACTACAGGAAGCAGATTAGTGTCATCTCTCGTCAGACGCTAGTGATGAGTAGTTGAAGCTTTTCAATATATGTCACCAGAAGCCAAACCCAAAAAAGGAGATAACTCCGTCTGGAGTTTCTCACTGGGCTAGACGAATAATAGGGGATTACTTCCCCTCTGGTTTTCTTGGAAAAAATGTGGCTGCTTGGCAGCACTGGGTGACTTCTGGGCTAGACCAGTAACCCTCATAACAGACTTCTCGTCCAAAAGTATCGGCAAAATGTGTACAGCCAAAGTGGTCTATACGTCGATTCAGCTACAATCAGCCAAGATGTTGTAGACTCTAAGATGTCCCACGCCTGCCTCAATTGTCTGCAAATCAAAATGACAAGCCATAAATATACTAGCTTCTTACGCAGGTTCATAAGACTCACAGAGACAACAACAGAACATATAGGTAGAGGACAATCCCCATATCCTGAAGTGGTATCACCTGTGGGCCTGTAACTTATGGGTTTATTTGGCGGAAAGGGGGGGGGGTGTAATCTGAACACTCTACCCCTCACGCTTCTACCTATACACCGAACAGGACATCACAGATACCAAATGGAGATATATTCTCCCACATACAAACACTCCTCTATATGGGAGCACATCAATCTGTTATGGAACATGCCCGGGGTGGGGTGTGTGATTAAAATCGAAGTTGTGGAAATATTGGCCCCAATGTCTGGTTCTTGTGGCAAGCACACTGCACGATTTACGGCAGGTAAAAATGAGTATGTAGGTATGTGAACCGTTCTCATAAATATGATTGAGCCAATGACATACAGAGTCCACCAAACCCGACAAAAGCAATGGGGTGTCTTATTTAACTGTGTCCCCAGGCTGTCATACACACAAAATATATGTTCCGTCCCCGGCATATTCTGCACACAGATAAAGTAAAGATTCACACACACAATATAGATAGGTGCGTACAGGAACTGAATCTTTAACAAAGGCATTATGTAACACCTGAATACTTTACCAAAAGTCCGGTAAAGATAGGCTCTTCCCTAGATGAGATGAACCAAAAGTGAAGATAGATTGACTCTGCAGACACAGTACAGAATTTACAGAGAAATCAAACTCTTCAAAAGAAGATGAAGCAGTAATCATAGCATGATAAGAATTGGATAAGAATTGTAAGCATAGGAATATAGAACAGTGGTATAGACGTTCAAATCTCAGGCTGGCTTTCTTACAGAAGTAATGGTGCCGTAGCAAAGTCCGCCAAAATACATACATGACATGTAGTATGACTTTTCATATCAAACAAAGATTGTATTAAATATCTAACACAAATCTTATCATTCAAAAAAAAAACATATGTATGCTCACCAATGCAACATAGAGGCAAAAATGGCCCCACAAAAGGGCCTCCACCCTCCCGGAACGAATCACATCCTAATCTGTGGCTATCCCAGACTCAAGTGAAGCCCGGGAGTTTTACCAAGCTATTACAGTCTAATTGGAGCTACTGGCACATTCCTTGCCTCTATCTGAACAATGATATGTGCGCTAAGCATTACCATATAAGGCAATCGCCAGTCCCCCACACATGAAATTATTCTTTCCAGGAAAAGATATTTATAATCGTCTGCAAGCTGATGCCAACTGGGGACATTATGTCACAATTGTCCACAGCCTTCTTCTCTTGGCCATACCCGGTTCGAGCTTAATCCCATAGGCCACACAAGGAGAACTCCACCCCAGTGCACGAATTCCCAGGGACGATATTAATGTTTGTTTACAAGAATACAAGTAAAGGACCCTCTTCTACTCCGTGATGTCTATTCGGTACATGGTGCTAGTTCTTTCATTTTTATAGATCAATTTGCGGTTGAGGGATCATGTTATCAATGTAACGCAGGTCTCTTTTACTTCCCAAAACGTTTCCTGAAACGCATTGTCTTCTGGGTGGACCTGACAGCTCAGACCACTGTCTAGAAGACTCCAATCTCCAGGCGGATTTGAAGACATCATCATCAGGATGGGCGTGCTAGCCACTGTAATACTTGGCTCCCAGATGACAGAATGAATACAGGAATGAATGTATGAATGATTGAATGAATGAATGAATGAATGAATTAATTAATGAATGAATACATGTATGGATGAATTAATAATGGAATGAATGAATGTATGAATGAATGATTAAAGAATATATGAACGAATGAATCAATGAATAAAGAAAGGAATGTGCGAATGCATGAATTAATGAATAAAGATATGGATGAATGAAGAAAGGAATGAATGCATATATGGATAAATGAATGAATGAATGAATGAATGAATGAATAACATTTCTAATTCAATGTGTTACTTTTATCTCACAGTTTAAACTATCATCCTCCATAGTTGGCTTGCTGTTTGTCATCACGCCCACATTCTATGGTCTATCAGCTCCTCTCTGGGGATTCATTTCCGACAAAACAGTGAGTACATCGTCACAAAACTTGAGTACATCGTCACATAACATAAGTACATCGTCACGAAACATAAGTACATTGTCACAACAATTAAGAGAAATAACATAGGAATAAAGAGAAGCACCAAACAAATTCTTTGAGACTTCAGTGATGTAGTTTTACAAAAGAATGCTGACAATTGTTGGACATCCAAAATTAGCTATCTAAATTTCTTTTGCCGGTCTTCATGGCGAAGGATTTAACGACTTTCTCCGTAATATGTATATAATAATAATATAATATGGATAATATATATCAACATGAGGAACACAGCTGCGCGAGATTTGGCAGCGGATCGCGACGCTTTGGTTACTTACGAGATATGTGAGTCGGTTGCTCAGAAAGCAATGGCAAACTACTGAGCGTAATCTTGTCTGAACAATGCTGGTGTTGACTGTAATGTCCTGTAAGGGATATGCAACTTAAAAAAAATTCTTGTAATAGGTTAAAACAGCGACAACGTATCACAAACATCACGAGGCAGGAGACAACGTATCACAAACATCACGAGGCAGGCGACAACGTATCACAAACATCACGAGGCAGGCGACAACGTATCACAAACATCTAAAGGCGCCCGTTATTTGTGGCCATACTAAGAGATGATTTAAGAAAAGGAAGCATGTTGTGACAACTGGAAAGATGTGCAGACAGAGAGGCAAAGGAAGACAGTGAGAGAAATTTCTTGTGGTAGGGCACGGAAAAGCATATACAACTTGAAACATATTGTTGGTAGTCAACTTGGCCAAATTAATAAGAGCGTTCGCTCTTAAACGTCTAATGCGCTGATGCCGAGGCAGCGGGTTCAACCCCTATACCGGTCGGCTGGACTAACATGTTGACTTCTCGTCCTTAACTTTGGGACATAAATTGCACGTACCTCAGAAGTCGGAGTGGGTTCGCCTGATGGCGAGGGACACTGGTAATAGGGAGGGCTAATGCACACACATACATCAGTCCAGTGCACTCCTCAGTAGTGGCAGCTACTGGAAATAGTAGCACTACGAGTGAGTTCAAAGCGAGCAAACGCACAAAAGAAAAAAAAATATTGTTGTAGATCTCACGAAGTAGAGAATCAGATCTCCACGTCAACCGGCAAGGCACTCGATGATGATGAAGCTAAACAACAAGTGGAAAGAGGTAAGAGCAAGAAGAGTGGCATAACCCCACCTGTGGTACATGTCATGAAACAGACACCCTGAAAAGAAGAATATGAACACAAAGAACATCGGGCGCGATAACTCAACTGTTGATATTTTCACATCTCCCTAGAACCTGCATGCTCCATTGATTGTCGTGGGAAACCTTCTGGCTGGAGTTGGCGTTCTGTTTATAGGCCCAAGTCCCGTGCTGACTTTCTTACCAATGTGAGTATTCACTCTTTCATTCACTGATGGATTTCTTTTCTAAAGTACTTTACTGGCACCATGCCGTCTTGACAGACGATAGTTTGTTACATTGTGCTACAAAATAGGCATATTAACTACAACCAATGGCCGGGACCAGGCATGAAGTTATATCTCTCCATAGCACAAAGCCTGGGCTGAATTGTAGAGACCATGTGTTGCCCATGCAGCATGATCCCTCTCTCGGCCTGCCTAGTCTAGAGCAGGGGTCACCAAACTATGGCCCTCGGGCCTGATCCGGCGCGCGACGTCATTTCATCCGGCCCGCCGGCGGTATTCGAATTTGCTTGATAAAACGTATGGAACACGAAACATTGTCATACAGTTTAAATTTAAATATTATATTTAGAATAATAGGAGATCCCCACACTTGCGGAGACCTCCTGGCTGCTATGTGCCTTAAATTCACTATTTCAAATTTTAAATTATTGCATCTAGATTTTCGAGTTTATTGTAATGTTTGCTTATTTCGCGCCATCCCAAGTCCTTCTCCAGATCGTGGTGGCACCGTCTATGCTCTGACGTTACCATGGTTTCCACGGCAATACACACACACACGCGCATCTTTGTCTCTCACAGATGCATCCAGCTGTCAACACATATCCGATGCTCCAGAAATATTTACTTCGTTTTGCCAGTCATCCATTTTATTTTACAGGATTATATGTATGTAACACAGATTTCTTTATTTGACAGTGATAGGTAAGTGAACTAAAAGTGTGAATGCGGGCAATAAAGTAGCAAACATAGCATAAAATGCCATATCGTGTTATTACGAAACTATTTTTCCCAGCTCAGAAAAAATTCCCCGATCAAGGTGTTAATCGAGTTGATCTCTAGGCCAGTGTTTTTCAACCTTTCTGCTCTAGCAGATCCTTACGCAAATGTTTACGTTGCTCAAGAAACTCTGTGCGATGATCCAAGTGTCTGCCCTACTTTATGTAATAAACCAGATGGGCAGAAATGTTGCATTTAGACAATTTCGATCTGTTTCGGCGGAACCCGTGACTGCCACTCGCGGAACTCCGGTTGAAAAACTCTAGGCTGTTTATTTAGGCCGGCTCTATTTATATATTTTGCAAACCTTATTATGAGATATATTCTATTACCAAAGGTACCTATAAACTTTATATGTACCTTTGGTGGGCCGTAGCCTCACCAGTGACCCCCAGTCCTCTGTTTTTCTTGTGTTTCAATAGGATTTTAATTATGTTTTTAATTCAATGTCTTTTTTCAATTACAGATCCCGTTTACTTCACCCTTCATTATGCCTACTAAGAAAAGAAAAGAAAAGTGGACGTCGAGTGTCGCGTTTTCAATGAAGAATGGGGAGTAAAGTACTTCAGTGTGGAAAGAAAGGACCAGAAAACCAGTTGCATAATATGCAGCGAAAGACTTGCCGTTTTGAAAGAGTACAATCTTCGGCGTCACTACGAAACAAAATATCTATCAACATATTCAAAGTTTTCTGGAAATTTCCGCTCTAAGAAATATGAGTCCATGAAACGTGGTTTAGACACACAAAGAAATTTCTCCATCAGAAAGTTTGCTTAAAATGAATCTGTCACTCGTACAAGTTACAAAATAGTGCATAAGATAGCAGAACGAGGAAACCCGTTTACTGATGGCAACTTCATCAAAAAGTGTATGATAGAAGCAGCAAATAACTTATGTCCCGAGAAAGCCGATTTGTTTGGAACTATCAGCCTTTCGGCAAGTTCAGTTGTACGAAGAACAGAAGAACTTGGAGAGAACATAGTGCTACAACGCGAGAAAACTAGGAACTTGTGATATTCTCTGGCGCTGGGTGAGTCTACTGATCTCTCGAGTATGCCACAACATCCCGTGTTTATTCGTGGTGTCAATTTGGACTTTCAGATAACGGAAGAGTCGGCATCCGTTTGCAGCATGCATGGAACAACAACTGGAACAGACATTTTCATGGAAGTGCAAAAAGTTGTGCAAGACAATAACCTTCAGTGGAATCGGCTTCGAGGTGTTACAGCTGATGGGGGAAAACATGACTAGAGAGGAAGGGTCTGGTGCTAGCAGATCAGGATTCAGTTGGAAGATTTGCGCATTCCGGGTGCTCTGTTCATACACTGCATCATCATCAGCAAGCACTCTGTGGGAAAGACTTAGATGTTTCTTGTGTACTGAAACCTGTCGTTTCTGTTGTGAACATCATTCGGGGACATGCACTCAGCCGCCGGCAGTTCCAGGCTTTTCTTGAAGAAATTGATTCTGAATTCTGTGACTTGCCTTATCACATATCAGTGAGGCGGCTCCGCTGCGGTAATGTCCTGTTTCGTTTTTACAAGTTCCGAAACGGAATAGATGTTTTCCTCACTGAAAAAGATAGAGCTGATCCACAGCTTTCATTTTTTTTTACCTGGCTGTCAAAGTTGTCATTTTTAGTTGACATCACATCCCACACGAATGAACTGAATTTGAAACTTCAGGGAAAGAATAACTACGTCTGTGATCTCTACAGAATCATCAAAGGATGTTAGAGAAAGCCGTCATTGTTTGAAGCACAACTGCAAGGAGAAAACTTTTCTCATTTTCACTCTTTCAAAGAGTTTTGTGCTACAATCCCAAATATGTCAACCTTGATTTTCTGGGGGGGGGGGGGGGGAATTATCCGTGGCTTGAAGAAGCATTTGTTAGAGAGATTTTCAGATCTTGACAGAATTGAGAGTGACATTCTTCTGTTCCAGAATCTGTTTGATTGTAACCTTGATGATGTGTCAGTTGAACTACAGTATGAGTTCATTGATTTGCAAGCAAATGACTTGTTGAAAGAGAACAGAGAAGGAAAACGTGTAGAATTTTACCGCTGCTTACCTGATGTTGAGTTTCCGAAACTGAAGAAATTTGCCGCTGGTATGGCATCAGTGTTAGGAACAACTTATGTCTGTGAGCAAACATTTTCACATATGAAGTATGTGAAGTCAACACATCGAACTAGATTGACTGATTAACATTTGAAAGCAAATTTCTTGATTGGATGCAGCAATCCCAAACCAAACATTGATGATATCTTGAAAGCCAAATATCAGTTTCACAAATTTCACTTACCTTTTTTTTTGCTGCTTAGTTTGTGAGATTCGGATATGTGCACACAAGGTCTGGTGTAACTATCTTTATGCTAACGTCACCTGCTTTGATAACTTTGTTTTAGTAAATAAATATGTTGGTTGTCTGTGTTTTTTGTGCATTGCACACCACTCACCCATGATTAACTTAGTTTTTCCTCTTTTCCTCCGAGCTTTCGTTCTGGCTTGCAAGTATTGTTAAAGTTAGTTGCTTATAATTTACAGGAAGTTTGCAGTCAACACCAACATTTTTTTGCTGTTGATGATGTCTTGACAAGTTTACGTTCAATAGTTTGTCATTGCTTTCTGAACGATCGGCACCCATACCATAGCGTAAAAAACCAGCGCAACGCGGTCTGCTGCCAAATCGCGCGCAGCTGTATTTCGAATGCGGGTATACGGGATTACGAGCCGCGTCCGTAAGACCTTCGCCACGGAGACGGCGCAAGTGTTGTACAGAATGAGTATGCGGCCCACGCTCGACATTTTGTCAGATATCCGGCCCACCGTGAAACAAATTTGTTGATCCCTGGTATAGAGGAAAAGTAACACCAGTTAGTTAGTTAGTTAGTCGCAGTTCCAACTTCACAGCAACGGGTCGTCCCCATTATGCTCCGGTCCTGTGCCAGTGAATATCACATAAAACGCTCCCCACTGCCGAATGTGAAAAGTGGAAAAGACAGGAGTCTCGACAACCAACAGCCCGCACAGATACACTGTGCATAATGCCGCCGCCAGAATGTCAACACAATAGTCCCCCACGAAACATCCAGTTTATCTCTGATGGAATCGGCAGTCATTTTCCCATCTGGATGTTTCCTAGATGTTCACCCACACAGTCCACGAAAATACAGTTCATTGTCGATGGCAGTGGCAGTCAACCAGAAGCCCAGCAGCCACGCATTTCAGCATAAGGCAAAAACCGGCCAACTCTGGGACATAGCCAGCTGCCATCGCTCCGAACATGCAATACATACATAATAATAACTCAATGGGACACACAGACCTGAAGTAACAATTGGAATACAAGTTCAAGTCAAAGACCTTTTACATGCTTGCTTGCTTGCTTGTGTTCGTTGGCTTGAGCTCCAACGCGAAGTCCTGTATGTCGGATGAAGGCATCCTGTTGTCCAACATCAGTGTGATGTCATATAGGACCTGAGGTTAACGTGAGTATCCGTTGTCCCATGTCTGGCTTATTGGTATGCAGACTGGTGGTTCCTCGCCGTACAGGTAGACACTCTCCGACTTCGGAGGAAATCTTTTACATGATTTCAGGCGTTTAAGTTTATGATGCTAGCCAACTATTTATATAGACCAATCGACACATGACTGGGGGTGTGGCCATTATCACAGCGGTCGTCTTTGTTCCAGTCGTCATTTCTTGGTACTCGTTTAAGGCTGACTCAATTTAGGAGCTCAGGTCACTTGTAGGCAAGTTGTCAAACCGTCTACCCAGTGCTCTGAAGGTCGTGGTTTTGTGTTCAGGGTGTATATCCTGCAAACATTTCCTGGAAACTACCAAAGGAGCAAGGATCTTCCATGCAGGTTGTATTGAGAACGAGGTTCTTCGAAAGACCTGCCATGATGATGATGCTAATGATGATCGTTATCATGTGTAATGACCTGATGGGTCAGTTTAAAATGCTGTTAGAAATGGAGGAGCGGGAGTGTACGTAGAATACCCAAATAATACTAGGAACACGACCAGCGTACTGACAGGGAAGTACTGCCTGAACTATGATACAGGCAGAAATCCAAGCAATCAAACACAGTACCGACAGGAAAGTACTGCCATAGCTATGATACAGGCAGAAATCCAAGCAATTAAGATAGCGACAGGAGATCAGCATAACAGAATGGATAACTGCGCTCGTTTTTAAGCTTCCGGTGTGCTGATGGCAAGGTATCGGGTTCAGTTCCTACATCGGTCAGTTAGACTAAAATACTGACTTGTTGTTCTTCACCTGGTGACGTAAATTACAAGTACCTCAGAAGTCGAGGTACGTTCGCCTGGTGGCGAGGGACACTGATAATAGGGACAGATAATCCACACGCAAAACGTAGTCCAGGTTGGACTACATTGGAGTTCAAAGCGAATGATCGAAAATAATAATAATAATAATAATAATAGTAATAATAATAATAATAATAATAATAATAATAATAATAATAATAATAATAATAATAATAATAATAATAATAATAATAATATGCGTCTTTTAAAATATGTTAATGTATGGTGTGTTGGTTGTTAGAGGAGGCTAGCAAGTACATACTGTATTTATTTCTTTAACTGACAGTAAGATCGGAGTTATTGCAGCTGGGTTGGCTATTCTGGGATGTTTCAACAACTGTGGTCTGATTCCAACCAGGGCCTGTCTGCTGGCTGGCGCTTTGTGAGTTGTGTGGTGTTCTTACTCTTTATTTGTGAGTTGTGAGGTGTTCTTACTGTTTCTTTGGCTCTCTATAGAGTAACGTCGCTTAGTTTTGCCAGCTGTAAATACGCGTTCAATTATCATCCTCTAAGCACCTCAACTTTGACGTCTCATTCAGAAAGCTTTAGGCGTGCCAAGAGAATGGGACAGTTGGACGTCACAACGAGATAGTTGGAGGGGAGGAGAGACAGTGGGAGACCAAGAGAGGAGATGCTGGACAGTTTAACATCATGACACGGAGGATCATCAGCATCAGAAATGATTGGCAGCACACAAAACAGAAGGCTGTAGACAGACGTGATCGCCAACCCCACGTGGCATGGGCTATAAAAACAAGAAGTTTAGCATTGCTTTCTGACGGGCTGACTCTCATCCCATTGGGAAATACAAGGCAAAGTGGCCAGCTTCCGAAACCTCTACGGTTAACCTCGAACCGAGTATGCCGTGATTGTGAAACTGCGTTCAGTGCTTCTAAACCAAAGACGTCGATATGGCATTTTTACATGTTTGTGTGGTGCTTGGCTGTGTCTGTTGTACAAATGTGCCTGCACACTTGATTCGTTACGTCTCTATATTCAACATCCATTGCATGAACCGAATTGTAGGCAAAGCTTCCATTACGAAGCATCAGTTGAAGATCTGTTGCTGGAGTGCCCACTATTAAATGACCTGTGATGTCTTGGAAAGTAACGACGGTCGATGTGATATTGACCATATGGCCTATCAAATGGCAATCGGTCTAGAAAATATGGTTCTAGAACCACAATTCCTTAATTGCTTGAACTGGGACCGTATGGGGATAGTCAAGGGCTAGGATATGCACACTCGAATAAAATTCATGTCGAAGTTTGGTGTACTGAGCCAAAGATTTGACGAAACAGATTCAACTCAATTCACTGTATTGTGTCACTTTAATATTATCTTTATTTTATCTTTACTTTATCTTTATTTTATCTTGACTTTATCTTTATTTTATCTGTGACAGAAATCTGGGATTTGAGAACAATCTGGACACCCATGGTATTGTCTCTGGGATGTTCAGCTCCGTCTACTGCCTGGGGTAAGATTGTATGTGAGACACAACAGTTATCTGAGGGTTTGACATTCTTACATAACATAACGCTTTACTGATGAGAAACATGCATTTAACTGACGAGAAACAGAATTGTATCTTTAACTGATGAGAAATAAAAATATACATTTAACTGATGAGAAACAGGACTATATCATTCACTTATGAGAAAAAGAATTATACAGTTAACTGATGAGTAACATAACTATACCATTTACTGATGAGAGACACGGCTATATTATTTACTTAGGAGAAACAATACCTTACGTTTAACTGATGATAAACTGAACTATACGTTTAACTGATGAGAAACAGAACTACACCTTTAACTGATGAGAAACAGAACTATATCTTAAATGACGACTAACAGAATTATATCTTTAACTGATGAGAATCAGAACTATACATTTAACTAATGAGAAACAGAATTATACCGTTAACTAATGAGAAACAAAAATATACCTTTAACTGATGAGAAACAGAATTATATCGTTAATTGATGAGGAACAGAACTATACAATTTACTGATGAGAAACAGACATATGCCATGCACTAATGAGAAAAAAAACAAACTATACCGTTTACTTATGGAAACATAGCTAAATGGTATATTGGTGGAACATGAAAGTCTGAGCGTGAAGAAATAATTGTGCCAAATAAAATAATCAAAATCAACTGCATAACTACTGATATCCTACTGAGGTTAAAACCGAAGAATGATGACAATGTAACTTCCTATGTCTTGCCAGAGATATTCTTCGAGTAGGACAATATAACTAGAAATTCTCTTGTTGGAATCTCCAAGGCAAACGAAATAGAGAGGCCGAAAAGTTCACGGAGAAAAGAAATACAGACAGAGATAATATTGGGAGTACATTCAGGGAGCTACAGGAGATAACAAGAGATAGGACGGCTTGGCGTGCTCCAAAGAGCGATAAATGGCAGAATGAGAAGAACGAAACGAAGAAGAAGAAGAAGAAGGAGGAGGAGGAGGAGGAGGAGGAGGAGGAGGAGGCGAAAGCGAAGGCGACATGATATAGTCTTCGATGTGTCGTGTACATACGTGTTTGATCGGTTTCTTGTGTCATGTCTTTGTATTGATGTGTACTGATTAACTTCTACAAAAAGCTTCCAATGTCTTTCACAGAGCATTCGTGGGCCCAATTGTTAGCGGCGTGTCGGGACAAGAGTTAGGCTTTAGCAACAGTACAACCGTGTTTGCCAGTTTCTTTTTTGCCTCAGTAGGTACATGATTTATACAGTTAGTCACGAACCCTTATACACACGATAACAATTGTAGAGCGTATGATTAAAGTTAGTTGCATGCTCTTACATGAGTTTGTGTGTCGGTGGCTGGGTGGGGTGAGTTTGCTAATGATGAGTGGCTGGGAGTGAGTGGCTAAGGGTGAGTGACTGGAGCTGCGTGGGTGTGGGTGAGCGGGTGAGGATGAATAGCTACGGATGAGTGGATGGGAGTAAGTGGCTGGGGATGAGTGGCTGGGGTTTGACTAGATGTGCGATTCTATGCTTGTTGTCGCTGGAGGACAGTGCAGTCAGCGTCAGCATCCCAACGACCAGGGTTCAACGTCAGCGGCAGGCCATTTTGGAAACTTGCTTTGTGTTGGTTTTCACAATTACATGAGCATCGGCCGATTATAAAGCAATTGCACGTTTCTTACTGTAAAATTGCATAGAAACTCACAAACATCCAATAAATGCTGGGGTTGATTGCGGTGTGCTCTAAAGGATATACAACTAACTTTTTGTAACGATTCTGGTAACCAGTGTACGTAGTTAGTGTGCGATGTTGAAAAGCTTCTGGTGTGATTTATGAAATAATAAATTACCACACTGGCCTTCTGAGCAATGAGAGAAGTCAGTCAATAAAGACTTTTGTGGCTATCTGGAACCAACGATTCTTAGCAAGTATTTCCACGCCTTGAATCGTTCTAATATTACAGCTTTGTGATTTTCTGTGTTTCAGTCAGTCAAGGCTTTTGTAAATATCTGAAACCAACAATTATTAACAAGTGTTTCAATGTCTTGAATGTCAGTAACATTACAGCTTTGCGACCTTCTGTGTGACAGTCAGTCATGGCTTTTGTAACTATCTGAAACCAACAATTCTTAACAAGTGTTTCAACGTCTTGAATCTCAGTAACATTATAGCTTTGTGATCTTCTGTTTTCAGTCATTCAAGGCTTTTGTAACTATCTGAAACCAACAATTCTTAACAAGTGTTTCAGCGTCTTGAATCTCTCTAACATTACAGCCTTGTGATCTTCTGTGTTTCAGCCATTCAAGGCTTTTGTAGATATATGAAACTAACAATTCTTCAGAAGTGTCTCGACGTCTAGAATCTCTCTAACATTAAAACTTTGTGACATTCTGTGTTTCAGTCAGTCAAGGCTTTTGTAGCTATATGAAACCAATGATGCCTAACAAGTATTTTAACGTTTTGAATCTCAGCAGCATTACAGTTTCGTGACCTTCTGTGTTTCAGTCACTGGTGAGCTGCACCTATTTCCTCATCGTGTTCATGAAGCAACACTACAGAGTGAGCATGACAACACGGAGCCAGTATGAAAGGATCGCTGCAGAAGATCACCCCCAGCAACCGCCGGACACACAGCCCTGTTTATCTGAAGGGACACCTATTAATAGATAACGTGTGGCTGATTGTCACGTAAAGTGATAGCTTTGTTTTTATCAGATAATTGGTGATATATTTTTTGGGACCTAGCGTACTCATCTGGTGTGCATGTTGTTGCCATCTCGTTTTTCTGTTCTGTAAGTCTCATCTAGTTCTACGTAAGTGTTTTGTTTTCCACTCTGAATTGTAGTTAATGTAGTCATTTTATACTTTCAATTACAGTTACTTCATGTTTTCACTTGTAGTAATTCCCATATTTTCATTTACAGTCATTTCACATTTTCAATTATAGTCAATTCAAATTTTCAATTACAGTCATTTTATATTTTCAGTTATAGTCAATTCATATGTTCAATTATAGTAATGTCATATTTTCAGTTATATTTATAGTCATTTCATATTTTAGGTATATTAATTTCATACTCTGAATTGTAGACATTTCATATTCTCAATTACAGTCATTTCATTTTATCAACTATAGTCATTTCATATTCTCAGTTATATTTTTTTCATATTGTAAATTATAGTAATTTAATACTCTGAATCATAGTGATTCTATATTGTAAAGTATAATCATTTCATATTATCAATTACAGTCATTTCATACACTAAAACATACAATAAGTAAATCAACGATAACGGGAAGCGGAATTGGTCAGTTTTTGAAAATTTTAAGAATATAATCACACGTGACAGAAAAGACATTGAGGCTAGAAAGCCTTTGTCAGCAACCAAACAAAATTCAGACACAGGTACAACTGCACAGACATTATAAAAAAGAAGTCACTTAGCAAAGATACTTGGATCGTCTGAATACAAATAAAAATAAAAGAAAGGCATACAAATGAAACAATTCTCGAGTCATAAATCAAACTGGAAGCCACGATCTTTGTGAATCAGTTGGCCGTATGTAACGTACGGGAAATAGAGGTGGGAAAAGGTCAATCTCTATAGTACCGATACAGTGGGATTGGCAAACAGCAAAGAAAGGAAAATAACCCAGATAACGACACAGTGGGATTGGCGAAAAGCAAAGAAAGGATAGAACACCCAGATAGAGGAGTTGGAATGGCAGAGGAATGAGAGGTTAACTGAAATTGAATTATAATCATTGTGTATTCTGAATTAAAATAATTTCATACTCTCAATTAAAGTAATGTCATCCTCTGAATTATAATCATTTCATACGCTGAATTATAGTAATTTCATACAGGGAATTAAGTCAAAGTGAATTATGTTAATGGTTCACGAAAGCTTTATGATTCTGAAAATTTATTACTGCATAGGAACAATTCCTGATTTTCCAATCACAATGACATAAATTACGTGGTAATTATTGTTTACAGAAACGCACAGCCTCTTCTTCATGCTCTCCAACACATAAAGAAACAATAAAATGTCTTAGTTCGCACTTATCCAGCAGAAATCACGCCAAGTTTGTTTCTTCAATGATATAAACCTCTTGGACAGATGGCTAACTATTAGATGGTTTAATTATGATTCAATTAAACGGTAAGGTAACAACGTGGCAGATATTGCCGTTATGTTTTCAAATCTCTGCACGCGTGACCATTCTGTACCTGCCTTCGGACATTTGGCATCGCCGTACCCAGTTTTAGATATTTGACCACACCGTACTCACTGGTCACTTCAAACGTCACGAAAGTTTGGAGAGGACAATAATGGAGCTGTATGTTCCTGGGAAGACAGGAAGAGGAAGGCCAAATAAAAGATGGATGCAAAATGTGGCGGATGGTCTCCAGATGGGTATATCGGAGGTGGTACATCTTGATTATGATGAGAGGTTTTCAGAATGATTGTTATAGGAGCGAGGTTCTGCAAAGGACATGCTACTGAATGAATAAATGTACTCAGATACAGACACCTGGCCATGCTGTACCCAGCTATGGACACTTGACCACACTGTATCCAGCTATCAACACAATGAGATTCAAGGCTTTGCTGACAGACTTGGTATGAAAAACTTCTACCACTCACTGAAGGCGGTCCATAGTCCAACATCACCAGGAATAGCTCCCCTCCTTAGTGCAGATAAGCGAACGTTGGTCACCGATAAGAAAGAAATGCTGACTTGCCAACCACAGAAGTCATCATCATCATCCCGTGCCCTGCCAGCTGGCGTAGGCGTTCATGGCTCTCCACGGATCTCGGTCTTTGGTTTTCTGGATCAACTATGCTGCTGATATTCTTCCATGCCACCGACTCAATCCATCCAGCATAATTTCTCTTGGTCTGCCTCTGCCTCTCTTCCCCTCGATCTTTCCACTTGTCGCGATGTTCTCCAGTGCCTCTCTCCTCATCACATGACCGAAGAAAGATGTTTGTCTCTTTCTTATTATTGTATATAATGTTTTAGTTTCATTAGCCTGTTTCAGGCATTCGTTGTTAGTTACTCAGGCAGTCCAAGGAATTCGTAACATTCGTCTCAGGAACCACATCTCTGTTGCTTCTAATTTCTTCTTAATTTGTTCATTTACATTCCAAGATTCACTGCCATACAGCAAGAATGGTTCTATATAGCATTCCAGCACTCTCTTTCTTACATTCAGTGATAGTGACTTATTGCATAAGATACTCTTCATTTTCTGAAATGCGGCTGTTGCCTGCCCTATTCTGCTCCTAATCTCTGTTGCACATCTTCCATCTGATGTTATACATGCCCCTAGGTACCTAAAATTATTCACTTGGTTAAGAATTTTTCCTTCTATTTCTATGTCACATATTGGTGTCACCATTTTCTTTGATATCACCATTGTTACTGTTTTGTTTATATTCAAGGAGAGTCCTTTCCTAACACTCTCTGTTATTACGATGTCCAACAATTGTTGTAGGTCTGTTGATTTATCCGCCACCAATACTGTGTCATCTGCATAACGTATATTACTTATATTATAACCTCCAACTAGTATTCCTGGCATTTCATTGATCTCTCTCATTATTAATTCGCTATATAGGGAGAAGAGATCTGGTGACAAGACACACCCCTCTCGTACTCCTAGCTTTATCTGTTCGTAACTACCCTCTTTATTTCCCATTTTAATTGTTGCAGTGGAAGTAAACAAAGCTATCCAGCAATTTTCCAGCGGTAAGATACCTGGTGCTGACTCCATCCCACCAGAGATATACAAAGCAGATGGGCCGGTTCTAATAGAGCAGCTTCACCAAGTCTTTACAAACATATGTGTGAATGAGACAATGCCACAAGATTTCAAGGACGCGTCAATGGTCCACCTTTAAAAACGTAAAGGAAACCACCAATCCTGTGGCAACCACCGAGGCATCTCCTTGCTCTCAATTGCAGGGAAGATACTCGCCAGAATTCTTCTCAATCGCCTCACGGCCCATCTCGATCAAGGTCTTCTTCCTGAGAGTCAATGTGGCTTCAGAAAAGAACGAGGAACTGTTGACATGATTTTCGCAGCAAGGCAGTTGCGAGAGAAATGACAGGAACAGAACTCCGAAAATTTCTCCGCTTTCATTGATCTTACTAAGGTTTTTTGATACAGCCAGCAGAAAAAGACTGTGGAAGATTATGGAGAAACATGGCTGTCCACGAAACTGTGTCCAAATAGTGCGGCTATTTCATGAAGGTATGCAGGCAAGAGTACAGGAAAATGGAGAGCTGTCTGAGCCTTTTCCTGTCACGAATGGAGTGAAGCAAGGATGTGTCCTGGCACCATGTTTTTTAGCCTCATGTTTTCAGCTATGCTGACAAATGCTTTCGAGAACAATGACATTGGAATAGACATCAACTACCGCATAGATGAAAAGTTATTCAACCTCAGAAGTCTGAAAACTAAAACCAAAACTAGCAAAACTGGCTTGATGTTAGACATCAGCTACAGACAATTGGCCAAGCTGTACCCAGCTACAGACACTTGGCCATGCTGTACCCAGCTACAGACAATTGGCCAAGCTGTACTCAGCTACATACATTTGGCCATGCTGTACTCAGCTACAGACACTTGGCCATGCTGTACCCAGCTACAAACACTTGGCCATGCTGTACCCAGCTACAAACACTTAGTGTCGTGCATTTTAAGCCAGTATAACTGCCAGGAAAGCTAAGTCGCAAGAACAATTTATCACAAACATCAGAAAGACATCTTATAACAAACATCAGAAAGAAGCAGTCATCATTTTTGGCCACATTATGAGAAGATATATACTAGAGCATGTTGTGACAGCCGGAAAGATTGTAGACAGAGATATAGAGGAAGACAGCGTGAGAAAATTCGTGGCAGTCATGTGTAATGGTACTGAAGGGGGTCAACACGAATTGATCCATGCTGTCGGAGATCACAAATTGTGGCGAATAATGATCGCCCAAGCCGGCAGGAAAGGCACTGGATGATGATGGTGATGGTGATGATATCGGCCAGATTAATATTGCAATACTTGGCTGCTTATTAAATTTGTTTTTGAATATTTTCTATGTGCCCGGGGTCATCTCTGTTTGTGTGGTAAACTTGCTGTGAGCTGATACCCGCTTCCATTCATCGCTTTCTCAAACGCCTGACGGTAAAATAACATAAACTGCAGAGTGCCTGGAATAAAAGAAATAGAGAAAGTTATACATTATTATTATTATTATTATTATTATTATTATTATTATTATTATTATTATTATTATTATTATTATTATTTAAATATTGAGCACAACCCACTACTGGCAACGCCGATCGCATTCTGGTATGAACCTAAGGCCTATCCACGTCAATATGGAAGCACTATACTCGAGTTTCGCCCTCGTTTGAGCTCGTCAGTAGTGCATATCCCTGACCGGATCCGGAAACAGTCCCGGATCACGCGTGTGAAGCGGGTGTGTAACCACGCGGCACACACTGGACACACCAAATTATCACAACAGAATATCACAACGCTACCCATCGTAGGCTATGCTCAAGATTGCCCAATCGCCGCGACCGACGTCCGTCAATCGATGGGACCCGAACGATTAGGACTTCTCACTGGCAAGGAACACCAGGCCTCCTAAATCCAGTGAGCAACAATCAATTGATTATGTGGTTGTTTCGGGATTTGAAATTTAAATATTGAGCACAACCCACTACTGGCAACGCTGTTCGCATTCTGGTATGAACCTAAGGCCTATCCACGTCAATATGGAAGCACTATACTCGAGTTTCGCCCTCGTTTGAGCTCGTCAGTAGTGCATATCCCTGACCGGATCCGGAAACAGTCCCGGATCACGCGTGTGAAGCGGGTGTGTAACCACGCGGCACACACTGGACACACCAAATTATCACAACAGAATATCACAACGCTACCCATCGTAGGCTATGCTCAAGATTGCCCAATCGCCGCGACCGACGTTCGTCAATCGATGGGACCCGAACGATCAGGACTTCTCACTGGCAAGGAACACCAGGCCTCCTAAATCCAGTGAGCAACAATCAATTGATTATGTGGTTGTTTCGGGATTTGAAATTTAAATATTGAGCACAATCCACCACTGGCAACGCCGATCGCATTCTGGTATGAACCTAAGGCCTATCCACGTCAATATGGAAGCACTATTCTCGAGTTTCGCCCTCGTTTGAGCTCGTCAGTAGTGCATATCCCTGACCTGATCCGGAAACAGTCCCGGATCACGCGTGTGAAGCGGGTGTGTAACCACGCGGCACACACTGGACACACCAAATTATCACAACAGAATATCACAACGCTACCCATCGTAGGCTATGCTCAAGATTGCCCAATCGCCGCGACCGACGTCCATCAATCGATGGGACCCGAACGATCAGGACTTCTCACTGGCAAGGAACACCAGGCCTCCTAAATCCAGTGAGCAACAATCAATTGATTATGTGGTTGTTTCGGGATTTGAAATTTAAATATTGAGCACAACCCACTACTGGCAACGCCGATCGCATTCTGGTATGAACCTAAGGCCTATCCACGTCAATATGGAAGCACTATACTCGAGTTTCGCCCTCGTTTGAGCTCGTCAGTAGTGCATATCACACGCGTGATCCGGGACTGTTTCCGGATCCGGTCAGGGATATGCACTACTGACGAGCTCAAACGAGGGCGAAATTCGAGTATAGTGCTTCCACATTGACGTGGATAGGCCTTAGGTTCATACCAGAATGCGAACAGCGTTGCCAGTAGTGGGTTGTGCTCAATATTTAAATTTCAAATCCCGAAACAACCACATAATCAAGTATTATTATTATTATTATTATTATTATTATTATTATTATTATTATTATTATTATTATTATTATTATTATTTGTATTTGTATTATTATTGTAAGTTATAAATTAATTTGCAGTTATGGATGTCTTATGACTTGACAAGGAGAAATAACTTGTCTTGTAGAACATACACAAAGCAAGTGCAGTGGATGTCCCTGACACTTGACAGACCTCAAAGTGTACCAAGGGAGACTGACCACCTAAAGTTTTGTCCAAAATCGTAACAATGTTCGTTCTATAAAAGCACATTAATGTTTGGCTAATCTCACGGACTAAAAAGAAGAATTCAGCCTTACAGGAAGGTTGGTCAATGTTTATTATATAAGGTATGTTCGATGTCGGCGTAGCCGAAAGGTAAGACCGCCCGCTCTTAAACTTCCCGTGCTCTGATGGCGAGGTGGGTGGTTCAACCCATACACCGCATTAAGTTAAACTTAAACGTCGACTTCTTGTTCAGAAAGCAATGGCAAACTACCTAGAATTGCATTGAAAATCAATCTGCGGTCCTGAAAAGAACATGTAGCATTCTAATGCTACAGAAATGCTACACAATCACATAATGACATTCTAAGTCACAACCAGTCTCACTCACACAGGCACGCTCACGAACGCGCGCTAACAGACACATAGAGAGGAGGAGGTCGGCCCGTCTTGCCAGTCCATTGCCTTCACTGAAATCATAGCGCCGACTCACCTAATACTGTTACTGCTAGACAGAATATCACAGGCAACTACCATTCAATAGAAATAAAAACCTGTAGATATGTGAACCTGTGGCGAAACACAGACATTGTATAAATACCTTACAACAAACTCCACCGAGGCAAACGTTAATCACGTGGTGGAAATCGCAAAAAATAATAATCTCATCATCTCATCTCATCATGTTCCACTTGTACCTTGCGGTGTCGAGGTGAAGTATAAACAGCGGGAGAGTGCCCGCTTATGGGCTTCATGTATCGATATTCCCATGGGCCCTGTTATTCCATGCGTCAATCGTTTACGTGGTAGGCCTCTTCCTTTGTTTCCCTCTGGTCTGTACATCATTGCTTGTTGTGGTATGCTGTTAGTTGGTAACCTACTTGCATGGCCAAACCATTTGACTTGCTGCCTTCTAATAAAATCTATAAAAAAATAATAATAATAAAATAAAAATAAGTATTTGTTGTGTCCTATAAAGGGCGTTCATTAAAAATCCGTTCGTGCGGTACCGCGCGTAATTTCGTTCGTTGAACATGATCGTGTCATAGTCATGTGATTAGTACTGACCAATGAATAAAAGAGCAAGTGCTTATCGTCCTATGATGCCTAGGTTCTGTTTCTGACCTTTTAGAAAATGGGTTGATCCAAAATCAGTCCAAAGAAACTCAAAAAGCGGTGATTCAGTTTCTTTCATTTGAAGGATGTCGACCAATGGACATTCATCGAAGAATGCAGGCAGCCTACGGTACCAAATGCGTGTCGAAGACAACAGTGACAGACTGGGCACGAATGTTTCTGAAATGACGTCAGTTCACGACAGATCTTCGACGGCCGGGTTAAGCACATATTGTTGCAACAGAAAATAAAAAACCATCGCCAAAATTGATGCATCAGTACAGATGAACCGTTGTCGAAGCATACGTTCGCTAGCGAAAGAATTTGATGTGTAAATTGGGACAATTCAAAAGGTCGTTCGTAAGAAACTGCAATATCGGAAGGTGTGTTCACAGTGGGTACCACGGATGTTGACCGACCATCAAAAAGACGAACGCATGGGATGGTGTTTGAACCACTTGCTGCGTTACAGAGTCGAGGGTGATGCATTTCTTGTCCGCAAAGTGGCAGGCAATGAATCATGGTGTCACCACTTTGAGCTGAGCAGCAAAATAGAGAGCATGCAATGAAAGCATGCTGGATCACCAAAAGCCAAAAAATTCAAGTTACAGGTTTCCGCTGGTAAGGTTATGCTGAGCGCATTTTTTGACCATGAAATGCTATTGTTGGCCGACTTTAAAGAACCTGTTGTCAACATCAACTCTACCCACTACTTGCAAACACTAGACAAGCTGCAAAAAGCCATCAAGAATCAACGACCCCGAATGTTTTCTCGCGGTGTGATTTTGTTGCACGATAATGCTCGTCCGCATGTCGCAAAGATTGTGCAGGAAGCATTAGCAAGGAAGAAGTGGGAAATTCTGCAACATACAGCCTATAGTCCTGATTTGTCACCATGTGATTTTCATTTGTTCGGACCTCTAAGAAAAAAAAATCTCTCAAGGGGCAACGATTTCACGCAGATGCAGACGTAATGAATGCGGTAAACATTTGATTCAGTGAGCAACCACAATCCTCTTTTGCGGACGGCGATGGGATGCTTGCCTGAAAGCGTTCGGTGGCTTCTTCTGACCAACCCATGGTGCATAATTCGTTCAAAATGAATGCTTTGTTTAATTATACCACACCTGTTAATGTTTCTTTCATGCTTTTGTAATAAAGCCATTGGAACTGGCTTCAAATGAACGCCCCTAATATAATACATTCATCATGTGCCATGCCGGAAAGCGTGGGTGATCATGACTCGCCATCTCGCTCGATCACCATAGTCGTGGATCAGCTCAGTGTTCCTGTCTCGACCATGCCATGTGGCCAAGCTATCCAGGTATTTACTTCTCGGTCTTCCCCTTGGTCTGTTCCCTTCGATCTTGCCAGTTGTCACCAAGTTCTCTAATTCATTTCTTCTCATAACATGTCCAAAAAATTGTGACTGTCTACGTCTAATTTTTCTAATCAGTTTACGAAATTCATTTGTTTCCTGTAGTACTTGGTCATTGGTTTTTCTGTCTGTCCATGGTATTCTTTGCATTCTCCTTAGAAACCACATTTCTACAGCCATCAGATGTTTTTCAGCTTGATGCTCATTGTCTAAGTTTCACATCCATACAAAAGTACAGACTCTATGTACACCTCAACACTCTTTTTCTCGTTTCAATCGACATCTTTTTATTGGTCAGTATGTTTTTCATCTTACTAAAGCCATGACGATTCTTGCTCTAATCTCTTCAAGGCATCTCCCATCAGATGTTATTGGCTGTTCCGAGATATCCTTGAATACTTATTTTTATTTTATTATTCTATTATTATATATTTTCGGATTGTCTCTTTTTGGGGGAGATTTTCACTCAGTGATTTATGTTCACTATTATGGGGTCCGTTGTACGGATGTACACTGTGCCCGTGTTTCGTATGTCTTATCTTTTCGCAGCACTTACATGTATCTAACTGCTAGTATTTCCTATTATATTGTGTTCAGCAGTCTGGTGACCCGGTCTGTTCCACTTACATGTATCTAACTGCTAGTATTTCCTATTATATTGTGTTCAGCAGTCTGGTGACCCGGTCTGTTCCCTATTCTTCTAAGGCATTGACAATTTCTGTTTTGATCTTTTTGGACTTGGTGGTGTTACCAGTTTTCAAATGGTTAAGATCATTCTGAACTTCCATCTTCAAAATTTGTGGTCCTTCACTATTATTCAGAATTAACACTGTTCCTCTCTTGGATCATTATAAAGATCTTTCACATAATCTGACCATGATCGTTATAAAAGTCTTTCACATAATCTGACCATGTAATTAACTTCAGATCTTTTTCTATATTTATTTTGTAAACGCTAGACAACATACAGATTAGAACCCGGACTTCTATCTTTGTGAACAAACACACTGAAGGATATATCACAGTGGCTCCAGAAACCGAAGAGGTAGAAGGCCAAGAAAATAATACACAAGTAGAGCACAACAGAGAAATTCATGCTGAATTCACACCGAGTCTATCATAGTTACGGTCAGTAAATCTACACCAGCCATGCAAGTTGAATATAATACAGAAGTGCATATAGAATATTTCACACCGAGTCTATCAAGTTACGAATTTGAAACAAATAGGTATATTAAACTCCTGCGAGAAGAAACGTACTAAACATCAACAACGTTGCACATACCTTACAAGGAGGTCCATCGTATCGCGAAATACAGGTGAAAATCAGAAGCACTCAATAAATATATAAAATGAATAATAAAATAAAATAAAATAAACCACACACAAACGCGTACAATACGACACACAGGACTACCGACGTTTCGATTCTCAGAATCTTTGTCAAGGACACCACATATAGCTAACACAACGAAATACAGCAAACAAAGTAAACAGGAAAAAAAACACACGAACTGTCCCTATGCCATGTGGGGCAGAAAAGGTGACTTGGCCAGCTGCGAAGGCGCTCGTTGGCTGCAGAATTAAAAGTGGGTTGCAAGATAAGATTTAAGTAGCCAAAAATATGTGAACAGTCTGCTATGAAAATCTAAGGGTGTGGGGACAGTTAGGTATAGATATGGGGGGGGGGGGGCGGCATAGTAATAGATAGTGTAAACAATTGGGGAAGATGTCACAGTTATACCGTAGCGTCCACAACAGTATTGATGCCTGCTGGATGGATGTATCCCAGATTCTTGATTAGCTGGCATTCAATTTTGAGTCTGACGGAGCTATTGGAGTAGCAGGGTTTTAATGCGGTGACACATGCATCGTCGACTTCATTATGGTTGGAGGAATTGAAATGGTTGGGGACAGGTTTGTCAGCGCCCTGATTGATGTCTCTGAGGTGTTCTCTAAAACGGTCAGCAAGACGTCTGCCCGTTTGGCCAGTGTATTTCATGTCACATCGTTTGCAGATGATGACATAAATCAGATTGCGGGATGTACAAGTGAAAGAATCTTTCAAGGTGAAAGTGCCTCGGGGAAATGCAATCTCTGGTGTCTGAACAACGTATGGGCATGTCAGACAGTTCTTACGATGGCATTCGAATGTGCCCACAGATGAAGTAACCGTGGGAAGTTACGGTCAGTAAATCTACACCACCCATGCAAGTTGAATATAATACAGAAGAGCATATAGAATATTTCACACCGAGTCTATCAAGTTACGGTCAGTAAATCTACACCACCCATGCAAGCTGAATATAATACAGAAGTGCATATAGAATATTTCAAATCGAATCTATCAACATCTTAAATTTACAGCAGTCATGTACGTAAATGGCGAAGTCGTTACTTGCGCATTTTGTAACCCCGCATGCCGAGTTCGAAACACAGCTGCGGGCGATTTGGCAGCATACCGCTTTGTGTTGGTTTTTATGAAATAGTATGGGTGCCGGTGGTTCAGAAAGCAATGGCAAACCACTGAACGTAAACTTACTAAGAGGTCACAAACAGCTAAACAAAATGCTGGTTTTGACTGTGACGTCCTGTAAAGAGTATGCAAGTAACTAACATGTAAGTAGAACACAATACACAAGCGAATAAAGAAGATTTCAAACCGAGTCTATCAATTTACAGTCAGTAAATGCACACCACCCATGTAAGTAGAATCATAATACAGTAGTGCATTCAGAAGATTTCAAACCGAGTCTATTAACTTACAGTCAGTAAATTAACAGCACTCATGTAAGTAGACGCCCATCTGAAACCAACCGCTTCCACGAGAGTGCCGGCCATTGTCGGTCCGATAAATGTGCTGAGAGAAACAAAAATGATTAAAATACATTTCAGCTGGCATTATTAATCATTCAAATAGTTCAAAGTAATCATCATCGTATGTCATGTCGATAAGCATGGGGGGGGGGGGGGGGGTGTCATGTTTCGCCATGTCACACGACCACCTGAATCGTGAAACAGCATTATGTTTTTGTCTCGATTGTGCCATGTGGATAAACCATTCAGATATGTATCTCTCTGCCGTCCTCTTGTTATTTTCCCCTCAATCTTGCCAGTTGTCACCAAGTTCTAATTTCTCCAGCCAATTTACGGTTTTTATGTGTTCTTGTTGGACATGCTTATTGGTTGTTCTGTCTGTCAGTGGTATTCATTGCATTTTTATCAGAAACCACATTTCCACAGCCTTAACTTCCATAAACTGCTGTAACGTTCTATCCTTATTTCAGTATTAATGACAATTTACATTCATTGTAAATATTAATGAATGATGGTTATGGATATTTGTTGCACCTGATGAAAACAATCTAGTTGGAAAATAACTTCATCTGGTTACTAAATACTTCTTGCTGTCATTGGCACCTTTCCGTCTTGACAGACGATAGTTTGGTACATCGTGCTTCAAAAAGGCTTAATAACTACGATCCATGGCGGTGGCGAGTGTGGCTGGTAAGGCCAATTCTTGCTGCAAATGTTTGCCCACAGTAGGTGCATGTGAAAACATGGTCACTTCCACCATTTTGCACCATCTTACGTCTCTCACGCTCTGTGTGTGCTTTATCTGCAATCATTTTCTCCTTTGTCTTTATTCCATTTCTGATAGTTGCCCTCCATGCAACACGTTCAGCGGCGACGCGCTCCCAATGTGCATTATCAATGCCTAACAATACTTCTTATGCAGTTCGAATTCTATAATGTTGCGCATTTTAACAATGACGCTATCATACATTATTTTATTATTGAAAAGGTGGGCAACAGACGGCAGGCATGGCCAATGTGATACATCGGCATTGTATTTCAGAATTCAAACCATTTAGATCAATGTTAACATACGTCTAAACTACTTCAGCACACAACAATTGTGGTTCGTCCCCTGGTGGAATCCTGCAAGCAATTTTATTTATTATTATTATGTATTTTAAATTTATCTTTATAATTTAAAATGTGTGCTCGTAAGGCCAGTATGCATTTTTGTTAACGCATAACATTTTGCTACCCATACATTATGCAGATGTAAACAAAATGCAACCGTGGTAATTAGCTACATTTAATTGCTAATATCTTCAGAACGATAAAGAACTCTTTTTATAAACATTCGAAAATCTGAACTTCGGTATATGTCGTATCGAAAGTAGACATGATTCTATAAAATCAAATATTTAAAATACCCAAATTCACTAATAAATTAAAAATAAAACGTTTTAAAGAATTATCGCCACTTCTTTTACAACTATAAGCTGTGTCTGTATATTATAATCAGTTTGTGTGCTCTTCATGTAAACAAATATTATAATTAAGTTATAGAAAAAGGCAGATGACCTGCACTACACGGTCATGACAGATTAATGCAATTATTTCATTTTTTCTTAGTTTGCTTTAACTTCTCTGACTGCTGTCACGTTCTATCCTTGTTTACATATTAATGGTAATTTACTTTCATTGTATGTATTCATTCAATCAATCATGTGCCATGCCGGAAAGCGTGGACGGTCATGACTCGTCATTTCACTCGATCGCCAGAGATGTGGATCAGTTCAGTGTTCCTGTATTGTCCATGCCATGTGGCCACGCCATCCAGGTATTTTTCTCTAGATCTTCCTATTGGTCTGTTCCCTTTGATCTTGCAAGTTGACACTAAGTTCTCCAATCCATTTCTTCTCATAACATGTCCAAAAACGTGTGACAGTCTACGTCTAATTTCTCTAATACATTTAGGATTTTCATTTGTCTCCTGTAGTACTTGTTCAATTGTTTTTTTATCTGTCCATGGTATTCTTTGCATTTTCCTCAGAAACCACATTTTTGAGCCATCAGAAGTTTTTCAGCTTGATTGCACATTGTCCAATTTTCACATCCATACAAAAGAGTATGTATGTATTAACGAACACTAATTACGGCTATTTGTTGCAGCTGATGAGACCAATCTATTTGGAAAAAACATAACTTCATCTGGTTACTAAATACTTCTTATGCAATTCGTATTTTATAAAGCTGAGCATTTGTTTTTTTTTGAGTTGACGTTACCATACATTATTTTATTATTAAAAAGCTGACGCAATAGACAGCAGGCATGGCCAAGGGGATACATCGGTATTGTATTACAGAATTCACACCATTGAGATCAGTGTTAACTTACGCCTAAACTACTTCAGCACAAAACCATATGGAACGTCCCCTGGTGCAATCCTGCTGTTGAATTTTTTTTTTTTTTTTTTTAAATTTGTCTTTTCAATTTAAATGTGTGTTCGTAAGGTTAGTGTGCATTTTTGTTAATGCATAGCATTTTGCCACTAATACATATTGCAAATGTAAACAAAATGCAACCTTGGTAATTAGCTATGGTTAATTGCTGATATCTTCACAATGATAGAGAACTGTTTTATAAATATTTGACAATCTGAACTTCGGTATAAGTCGTAATGGAACTAGACATGATTCTATAAAATCCGATATTTAAAATACCGAAATTCACTAATAAATTAAAAATAAACTGTTTTAAAGAATTATCGCCACTTCTTTTACAACTATAAGCTGTGTCTGTATATTATAATCAGTTTGTGTGCTCTTCAAGTAAACAAATATTATAATTAAGTTATAGAAAAAAGCAGATGAGCTGCACTACACGGACATGACAGATTAATGCAATTATTTCATTTTTCCTTGGTTTGCTTTAACGTCCCTGACTGCTATCACGTTCAATCATTGTTTACATATTAATGAAAATTTACATTCATTGTATGTATTCATTCAATCAATCATGTGCCATGCGGGAAAGCATGGGCGGTCATGACTCGTCATTTCACTCGATCGTCAGAGTCGTGGATCAGCTCAGTGTTCTTGTATCGGCCATGCCATGTGGCCACGCCATCCAGGTATTTTTCTCTAGATCTTCCTATTGGTCTGTTCCCTTTGATCTTGCAAGTTGACACTAAGTTCTCCAATCCATTTCTTCTCATAACATGTCCAAAAACGTGTGACAGTCTACGTCTAATTTCTCTAATACATTTAGGATTTTCATTTGTCTCCTGTAGTACTTGTTCAATTGTTTTTTTTATCTGTCCATGGTATTCTTTGCATTTTCCTCAGAAACCACATTTTTGAGCCATCAGAAGTTTTTCAGCTTGATTGCACATTGTCCAATTTTCACATCCATACAAAAGAGTATGTATGTATTAACGAACACTAATTACGGCTATTTGTTGCAGCTGATGAGACCAATCTATTTGGAAAAAAATAACTTCATCTGGTTACTAAATACTTCTTATGCAATTCGTATTTTATAAAGCTGAGCATTTGTTATTTTTGAGTTGACGTTACCATACATTATTTTATTATTAAAAAGCTGACGCAATAGACAGCAGGCATGGCCAAGGGGATACATCGGTATTGTATTACAGAATTCACACCATTGAGATCAGTGTTAACTTACGCCTAAACTACTTCAGCACAAAACCATATGGAACGTCCCCGGGTGCAATCCTGCTGTTGAATTTTTTTTTTTTTTTTTTTTTTAAAATTTGTCTTTACAATTTAAATTGTGTGTTCGTAAGGTTAGTGTGCATTTTTGTTAATGCATAGCATTTTGCCACTAATACATATTGCAAATGTAAACAAAATACAACCTTGGTAATTAGCTATGTTTAATTGCTGATATCTTCACAATGATGGAGAACTGTTTTATAAATATTTGACAATCTGAACTTCGGTATAAGTCGTAATGGAACTAGACATGATTCTATAAAATCAGATATTTAAAATACACAAATTCACTATTAAATTAAATATAAACTCTTTTAAAGGATTATCGCTACTTATTTTACAACTATAAGCTGTGTCTGTATATTATAATATGTTTATTTGCTCTTCAAGTAAACACATATTATAATTATGTTATAGAAAAATGCAGATGAACTGCACTACACGGACATGACAGATTGATGCAATTGATTTCATTTATTTTAGTTTGCTTTAACTTCCCCAACTGCAGTCACGTTCTATCCTTGTTTCAGTATTAATGACAATTTACATTGTTTGTATATATATATTAATTAATGTTGTTTACGGTTGCTTGTTGCAACTGATGAGTACAACCTATTTGGAAATATAACTTCATCTGGTTAATAAATACATCTTATGCAATTCGTATTTAACAAAGTTGCGGATGTTTAAAAAAATGACGTTACCAAACATTATTTTATTATTGAAAAGCTGACTCAACAGACGGCAGGCATGGCCAAGGGGAAGCATCGCATTACAGAATTCACACTATTGAGATCAGTGTTAACTTAAGACCAAATTACTTCAGCACTAAACGTTATGGATCGTCCCCTGGTGCAATCCTGTCGTTGAATTTTTATTTATTCTTTTTTTTGTGTGTTAAATATTTCCTTATAATTTGAAACGTGAGCCCGTATAGCCAGTATGCATTTTTGGTAACGCATAGGATTTTGCTACCCGTACATTATGCAGATGTAAACAAAATGCAACCGTGGTAATTAGCTATATTTAATTGCTGATATCTTCAGAACGATAAAGAACTCTTTTATAAACATTTGAAAAACTGAACTTCGGTATATGTCGTATCGAAAGTAGACATGATTCTATAAAATCCGATATTTAAAATACCTAAATTCACTAATAAATTAAAAATAAACTGTTTTAAAGAATTATCGCCACTTCTTTTACAACTATAAGCTGTGTCTGTATATTATAATCAGTTTGTGTGCTCTTCAAGTAAACAAATATTATAATTAAGTTATAGAAAAAAGCAGATGAGCTGCTATACACGGACATGACAGATTAATGCAATTATTTCATTTTTCCTTGGTTTGCTTTAACGTCCCTGACTGCTATCACGTTCAATCATTGTTTACATATTAATGAAAATTTACATTCATTGTATGTATTCATTCAATCAATCATGTGCCATGCGGGAAAGCGTGGGCGGTCATGACTCGTCATTTCACTCGATCGTCAGAGTCGTGGATCAGCTCAGTGTTCCTGTATCGGCCATGCCATGTGGCCACGCCATCCAGGTATTTTTCTCTAGATCTTCCTATTGGTCTGTTCCCTTTGATCTTGCAAGTTGACACTAAGTTCTCCAATCCATTTCTTCTCATAACATGTCCAAAAACGTGTGACAGTCTACGTCTAATTTCTCTAATACATTTAGGATTTTCATTTGTCTCCTGTAGTGCTTGTTCAATTATTTTTTTTATCTGTCCATGGTATTCTTTGCATTTTCCTCAGAAACCACATTTTTGAGCCATCAGAAGTTTTTCAGCTTGATTGCACATTGTCCAATTTTCACATCCATACAAAAGAGTATGTATGTATTAACGAACACTAATTACGGCTATTTGTTGCAGCTGATGAGACTAATCTATTTGGAAAAAATAACTTCATCTGGTTACTAAATACTTCTTATGCAATTCGTATTTTATAAAGCTGAGCATTTGTTTTTTTTTTTGAGTTGACGTTACCATACATTATTTTATTATTAAAAAGCTGACGCAATAGACAGCAGGCATGGCCAAGGGGATACATCGGTATTGTATTACAGAATTCACACCATTGAGATCAGTGTTAACTTACGCCTAAACTACTTCAGCACATAACCATATGAAACGTCCCCTGGTGTAATCCTGCTGTTGAATTTTTTTTTTTTTTTTTTTAATTTGTCTTTACAATTTAAATTGTGTGTTCGTAAGGTTAGTGTGCATTTTTGTTAATGCATAGCATTTTGCCACTAATAATACATATTGCAAATGTAAACAAAATGCAACCTTGGTAATTAGCTATGTTTAATTGCTGATATCTTCACAATGATATCATCTCATCTCATCATGTTCCTCTTGTACCTTGCGGTGTCGAGGTGAAGTATAAACTTCGTGAGAGTGCCCGGTTATGGGCTTCGTATATCGACATTCCCATGGATTCTGTTATTCCCTCCATCCAACGTTTACATGGTCGGCCTCTTCCTCTGTTTCCATCTGGTCTGTACATCATTACTTGTTGTGGCATGCTGTTGACTGGTAGCCTACTTGCATGGCCAAACCATTTGACTTGCTGCTTTCTAATAAAATCTAGAGCAGCTTTAACCCCTACTTTAGTCCTGATTTCTTCATTTCTGATCTTATCTCTTCTTGATACGTTGAGTATTCTTCTCAGAAACCTCATTTCTGTTGTTGTGATTTTACTTTTCTCTTTTACTGTCATTGTCCAGGTTTGGCATTGGTAGCACAGATTTGGTAGGAAGATTGTGTTGTAAAGTGCCTTCTTAGTAGTTATTGATACATGTTTGTTCTTTAGTATTGGTGCCATTTGTCCAATGAGTTGATTTGCCTTATTGCACCTATTTTCGATCTCGTCTTCTGATCTGCCATTTGATGATATTATACTTCCTAGGTACTTGAAGCTCTTTACTTGTTTCAAGGGATGTTTGTTTAAGTGAATTGTTGCTGTTTGTTCTTCTTTAGTTATAGTCATTACCTCTGTTTTGCTTGTGCTAATTTTCATGTTATGTTCCCTACACATTTCGTTTAGACTATTAATGTGGTCTTGTAATTCAGCTTCTGATTTTGCTATTAGTGCTTGGTCGTCCGCAACAGGAGTTCTCTAATGGTTAGATTTGCAGATGGTTCTTCTTCTGTGTTCTCGTCATGCGGTATTCTTGCTGTCTCTGCTTGGCTGGTTTCTTTACATATGTTGTCTATATATGTTATGAACAAGAGAGGGGACAGGACACAACCTTGTCGTACTCCAGATCTTATGGTGAAGGGTTCTGAGTGTCCTCCAGTTGCTCTCACTATGCATTCACTGTTGTTGTATAAACTTCTACATAGGTTTGTTAGATGTGTACTCACTCCATATTGTTTAAGGATTTCCCACAGCTTGTTTCTATCTACCCTATCAAATGCCTTTTCTTGGTCGACAAAGGCTAAGTAGAGTGTTTCATTGAATTCAATTGATTTTTCTATAAGTTGTCTAAGAGCAAAAATGGCGTCTGTGCATCCTTTGTTTTTCCTAAATCCAAGCTGCGTTTCGCTTAGCTGGGGTTCTAAAGTAGTTCGTAATCTTTTTTCAAGAATTTTGCAAAATATTTTCCCAGTATGACTCAACAGTGAAATGCCTCTGTATTGTGTACAATCTCTTTTGCTGCCTTTGTTTTTCCAAATTGGGATAATTATGGCGTTTCCCCAGTCTCGTGGTGTCTGTTGTTCTACCCAAACATGGTTGAATAGTCTATGTAGCCAAGCTGTTCCTACTTCCCTTGCTGCTTTAATTAGTTCATTTGGTATTTTATCCTGTCCTGGTGATTTGTTTAATGGGGCTAATCTGATGGCTTCTATAATTTCTTCTTTTAGTATGTCTGGTTCTAGCTGTTCCTACTTCCCTTGCTGCTTTAATTAGTTCATTTGGTATTTTATCCTGTCCTGGTGATTTGTTTAATGGGGCTAAACTTGGAATCAACGACTGGCAAGAGAAGGTCCACCAGAGAGACGAATGGAGACGGATTGTATTTGCAGCAAAGAACCTCAATGGCTCGGAACGCTGAAGAAGAAGAAGAAGAATCTGATGGCTTCTATAATTTCTTCTTTTAGTATGTCTGGTTCTAGTTCCTCGGTGACATCTGTGTAGGTCTCTTGAATTCCTGTGACATCTGATGGGATGTTGAGAAGTTGTTCGAAATACTGCTTCCATCTTATTAGGATCTGTTTTTGTTCACTTATTGGTTCTCCATTTTCGCTGTTAATTATCTCAGTTGGGTCAAAGGGTTTTCCTCTGGTTCGCATTGCACTTATCGTTTTGTAGAAGTTTCTGGTTGCCTCCTTGTAGTTTTTATTTAGGGTTTCTCCATACTCTTCCCAGTCTTTTTGTTTTTCCCTCTTTACTATTCTACTCACATGTCTTCTCGCTATTCTGTATTCTCTGTAATCACATTCCTGTTTGCTCTTCAACCACTTTTTATATTTTTCCTTTTTTCTTTTACCGCTTTCTTTACTTCTGCGTTCCACCAACTTGTTATTTTCTTAATCCGTGTTTTGCGTTTTTTCGTGGTTCCGCATGTTATTTTTGCAGTATTTAAAATGCTTGATTTGAACATCTCCCATTCTTCTTCCACTGTTTTTCTTTCCGTAGGTAATTTTACAAAGAGTTCAGTTAGTTCTTTCTCATAATTTTCCCTTACTGCCTCGTCTTTAAGGTTTTTTAAGTTTACTGATTCGCATGGCATGTATTTTCCTGCTCTTTGTTTTCTTCTTCTGATGGTTCTTATTGTGGCAACGACTGCTTTATGATCTGTGTTTATACTGAAATTGGGCACTGCTCTTGCATCTAATATATTTCACTTTCTGTTATTTCTTGTTAAAATAAAATCAATTTGGTTTTTAGTATCTAGATTGTTCCATTTATACCAGGTGTATACTTGCGAATCTTTATGTTTATAGAATGTGTTTGTTATATAGAGGTCGTGTTGGCTGCAAAGCTCTATCAGTCTACTTCCGTTATCATTCCTTTCATTTTGCTGATCTCCAAATGCTCCCAGGTGCTTTTCTATGCCCACTCTGTTATGTCCTAGTCTTGCATTGAAGTCTCCCATAACTATGATGTTGTCCTGCTTATCTATTTTATTTAGCACATCATGTATGTCTTCGTAGAAGTCCTCGCATTCTTGCTCATTATTGTTTGCATTACATGGTGCGTATATCTGTACATATGTTGTGATTGTTTGTTCTTTTATTCTCACTGTTATGATTCTTTCTGATATATAGTTTATTTCTAGTATTCCTCTTGCTAGCCGTGGTTCGATGACTATTCCCACACCGTGTCTTGCCCTTTCTTGCTGTTCTACTCCAGAGTCAGTCCGTTTATACTTTTTAGTTTTTCTACGAGCAGTATGAAGATCCCCTGCCGGCTTGCTAGGCCAGTCGCAGGTTTAGGACACTAATCTGACCACAGGGAGTCCATCCCCTATGGCGAGCCATAGCCCCGTTACCCCATGACCTCGCGGTCATGGTTGCCCGGTCTGCACCACGTGGAGGTGGGGGTTGACTTGTGTAGTCTGCGGGTCATCGGCAGGCTACTAATTTTCGCTCTTCACCCCTCCTGGGAGAGGCTAGCCGATCCTAACCCTGCTGGCTGCAGGGCCAGGCGCATTCCACACCTTACAGACACAATGATAGAGAACTGTTTTATAAATATTTGACAATCTGAACTTCGGTATAAGTCGTAATGGAACTAGACATGATTCAATAAAATCAGATATTTAAAATACTCAAATTCACTATTAAATTAAAAATAAACTCTTTTAAAGAATTATCGCTACTTATTTTACAACTATAAGCTGTGTCTGTATATTATAATATGTTTATTTGCTCTTCAAGTAAACACATATTATAATTATGTTATAGAAAAATGCAAATGAACTGCACTACACGGACATGACAGATTGATGCAATTGATTTCATTTATTTTAGTTTGCTTTAACTTCCCCAACTGCAGTCACGTTCTATCCTTGTTTCAGTATTAATGACAATTTACATTGTTTATATATATATATATATATATATTAATGAATGTTGGTTACGGTTGCTTGTTGCAACTGATGAGTACAAACTATTTGGAAATATAACTTCATCTGGTTACTAAATACATCTTATGCAATTCGTATTTAACAAAGTTGCGCATTTAAAAAAAAATGACGTTACCAAACATTATTTTATTATTGAATAGCTGACTCAACAGACGGCAGGCATGGCCAAGGGGATACATCGCATTACAGAATTCACACTATTGAGATCAGTGTTAACTTAAGACCAAATTACTTCAGCACAAAACGTTATGGATCGTCCCCTGGTGCAATCCTGCCGTTGAATTTTTATTTATTCTTTTTTTTTTTGTGTTAAATATTTTCTTATAATTTAAAACGTGAGCCCGTATAGCCAGTATGCATTTTTGTTAACGCATAGAATTTTGCTACCCGTACATTTTGCAGATGTAAACAAAATGCAACCATGGTAATTAGCTATATTTAATTGCTGATCTCTTCAGAACGATAAAGAACTCTTTTATAAACATTTGAAAAACTGAACTTCGGTATATGTCGTATCGAAAGTAGACATGATTCTATAAAATGCGATATTTCCGGGAAGGTTAACCCGGTCAACAAATGCCCGCAGAAGTCGGATGTGTCGGCCTAACGGCGCAAGAACGCAGCTCTGCTGTAAACAGGCACAACGCAATCACATCCGAAAAAAAACTCCGGATGAACGAAGAAGAAGAAGAAATCCGATATTTAAAATACCCAAATTCACTAATAAATTAAAAATAAACTGTTTTAAAGAATTATCGCCACTTCTTTTACAACTATAAGCTGTGTCTGTATATTATAATCAGTTTGTGTGCTCTTCAAGTAAACATATATTATAATTAAGATATAGAAAAAAGCAGATGAACTGCACTACACGGACATGACAGATTAATGCAATTATTTCATTTTTCCTTAGTTTGCTTTAACGTCCCTGACTGCTATCACGTTCTATCCTTGTTTACATATTAATGAAAATTTACATTCATTGTATGTATTCATTCAATCAATCATGTGCCATGCGGGAAAGCGTGGGCGGTCATGACTCGTCATTTCACTCGATCGTCAGAGTCGTGGATCAGCTCAGTGTTCCAGTATCGGCCATGCCATGTGGCCACGCCATCCAGGTATTTTTCTCTAGATCTTCCTATTGGTCTGTTCCCTTTGATCTTGCAAGTTGACACTAAGTTCTCCAATCCATTTCGTCTCATAACATGTCCAAAAACGTGTGACAGTCTACGTCTAATTTCTCTAATAAATTTAGGATTTTCATTTGTCTCCTGTAGTACTTGTTCAATTGTTTTTTTTTTTTATCTGTCCATGGTATTCTTTGCATTTTCCTCAGAAACCACATTTTTGAGCCATCAGAAGTTTTTCAGCTTGATTGCACATTGTCCAATTTTCACATCTATACAAAAAAGTATGTATGTATTAACGAACACTAATTACGGCTATTTGTTGCAGCTGATGAGACTAATCTTTTAAACTTTTGGAACAAAGAGCTAGACCAATAGTTGAACAACAGTTAAGCAAAGCACAATTCGGTTTTCGGAAAGGTAAAAGTTGCACTGATGCATTATTTACACTTAGACAAATTTGTGAAAAAACTATTGAATATAGTGACCAGCAGAATATTGTGTTTGTAGATCAGGAAAAGGCTTTTGATAGAGTAGACAGATACAAATTATGGACCATCCTTGAAGACTATGGGATAGAAGGGCAACTGCTAGAAAATATCATAGCCATGTACCACTCGAGCCAAAGTGCAGTAAGAACACAGGAAGGTATATCAGATATGTTCACAGTCAATACAGGAGTGAGGCAGGGATGTGTGCTCTCTCCCCTGCTATTCAATATCTACATGGACAGAATTTCCAAAGAAGCAAGTCTCGACAGACCAGATTCAGAAAATTTAGAACTCCTTACTCCAGATGAAACAACTGACCCACAGGGAATAAATGAACTTCTATTTGCAGATGATCAGTGCCTGTTTTACAGCGATGAGGGCAGACTACAAAATCATATTACTAATCTGAGTTCAACCTGCAGCAGATACAATATGAGTATAAACACAGCCAAAACCGAAGTAATGCAAGTTAGCAGATCGCCAGGCCCACTAAATATACAGATAAATAACACACCTCTGAAACAAGTTAAAGAATTCAAATACCTTGGAAGTATGATCACAAAAGATGGCAGATTGGACAGAGAAATTGACATCAGATGTCAAAAAGCTAGTGCACTTACATATCAACTATCACCCTTACTGAAACATCCAAACATACCCATGTCCGCAAAACGACAGATAATAAACAGCATATTCACACCAACCCTATGCTACCAATCTCAAACCTGGACTTTATCCAAATTACACCTTCGCAAAATCAACACCTGCGAAATGAGATGCCTGAGGAGAGCTGCCAACTTAACAATCCGAGACCGAGTAAGAAATCCTACTATCAGACAGACTGTGGGATCAACACCTTGTGCCACATTTATTGACAGACAGAAGATCAAGTGGTTTGGCCATGTCATTAGAATGCAACATCAACAACTACCATCACTGGCCTTACATCAAAGATCATCTGCGACGAGACCACGAGGACGTCCAAGAAGAAAATGGATTGACGACATCAGAGACATTGTACAACCTCACGGAATGACACTATCCAGTGCCGTCCACCGGGCGCTGGAACGCAAATTATTCCTCCCCACGACGCTTGACGGCAGAAGTGGAAGATGATGATGATGATGATGATGATGATGATGATGATGATGATGATGATGATGATGATGATGAGACTAATCTATTTGGAAAAAATAACTTCATCTGGTTACTAAATACTTCTTATGCAATTCGTATTTTATAAAGCTGAGCATTTGTTTTTTTGAGTTGACGTTACCATACATTATTTTATTATTAAAAAGCTGACGCAACAGACAGCAGGCATGGCCAAGGGGATACATCGGTATTGTATTACAGAATTCACACCATTGAGATCAGTGTTAACTTACGCCTAAACTACTTCAGCACAAAACCATATGGAACGTCCCCTGGTGCCATCCTGCTGTTGAATTTTTTTTTTTTTTTTTTTTTTTAAATTTGTCTTTACAATTTAAATTGTGTGTTCGTAAGGTTAGTGTGCATTTTTGTTAATGCATAGCATTTTGCTACTAATACATATTGCAAATGTAAACAAAATGCAACCTTGGTAATTAGCTATGTTTAATTGCTGATATCTTCACAATGATAGAGAAGTGTTTTATAAATATTTGACAATCTGAACTTCGGTATAAGTCGTAATGGAACTAGACATGATTCTATAAAATCAGATATTTAAAATACCCAAATTCACTATTAAATTAAAAAATAAACTCTTTTAAAGAATTATCGCTACTTATTTTACAACTATAAGCTGTGTCTGTATATTATAATATGTTTATTTGCTCTTCAAGTAAACACATATTATAATTATGTTATAGAAAAATGCAAATGAACTGCACTACACGGACATGACAGATTGATGCAATTGATTTCATTTATTTTAGTTTGCTTTAACTTCCCCAACTGCAGTCACGTTCTATCCTTGTTTCAGTATTAATGACAATTTACATTGTTTGTATATATATATATATATATATATATATATATATATATATATATATATATATATATATATATATATATATATATATATATATATATTAATGAATGTTGGTTACGGTTGCTTGTTGCAACTGATGAGTACAAACTATTTGGAAATATAACTTCATCTGGTTACTAAATACATCTTATGCAATTCGTATTTAACAAAGTTGCGCATTAAAAAAAAAAATGACGTTACCAAACATTATTTTATTATTGAAAAGCTGAGGCAACAGATGTCAGGCATGGCAAAGGTGATACATCGCATTACAGAATTCACACTATTGAGATCAGTGTTAACTTAAGACCAAATTACTTCAGCACAAAGCGTTATGGATCGTCCCCTGGCGCAATCCTGCCGTTGAATTTTTATTTATTCTTTTTGTTTGTGTTAAATGTTTTCTTATAATTTAAATCGTGAGCCCGTATAGCCAGTATGCATTTTTCTTAACGCATAGAATTTTGCTACCCGTACATTATGCAGATGTAAACAAAATGCAACCGTGGTAATTAGCTATATTTAATTGCTGATATCTTCAGAACGATAAAGAACTCTTTTATAAACATTTGAAAAACTGAACTTCGGTATATGTCGTATCGAAAGTAGACATGATTCTATAAAATCCGATATTTAAAATACCCAAATTCACTAATAAATTAAAAATAAACTGTTTTAAAGAATTATCGCCACTTCTTTTACAACTATAAGCTGTGTCTGTATATTATAATCAGTTTGTGTGCTCTTCAAGTAAACAAATATTATAATTAAGATATAGAAAAAAGCAGATGAACTGCACTACACGGACATGACAGATTAATGCAATTATTTCATTTTTCCTTAGTTTGCTTTAACGTCCCTGACTGCTATCAAGTTCTATCCTTGTTTCAGTATTAATGACAATTTACATTGTTTGTATATATATTAATGAATGTTGGTTACGGTTGCTTGTTGCAACTGATGAGTACAACCTATTTGGAAATATAACTTCATCTGGTTACTAAATACTTCTTATGCAATTCGCATTTAACAAAGTTGCGCATAAAAAAAAATGACGTTACCATACATTATTTTATTATTGAAAAGCAGACGCAACAGTCGGCAGGAATGACCAAGGGGATACATCGCATTACAGAATTCACACTATTGAGATCAGTGTTAACTTAAGACCAAATTACTTCAGCACAAAACGTTACGGATCGTCCCCTGGTGCAATCCTGCCGTTTATTTTTTATTTTTTATTTTTTTCAAATATTTATTTTTATAATTTAAAACGTGAGCTCGTATAGCCAGTATGAATTTTTGTTAACGCATAGCATTATGCTACCCATATATATACAGACACAGCTTATACGATTAATGCAATTGATTTCATTGTTTTTAGTTTTCTTTAACTTCCCCAACTGCAGTCACGTTCTATCCTTATTTCAGTATTAATGACAGTTTACATTGTTTGTATATATATATTAATGAATGTTGGTTACGGTTGCTTGTTGCAACTGATGAGTACAACCTATTTGGAAAAATAACTTCATCTGGTTACTAAATACATCTTATGCAATTCGTATTTAACAAAGTTGCGCATTTAAAAAAAAAATGACGTTACCAAACATTATTTTATTATTGAAAAGCTGAGGCAACAGACGGCAGGCATGGCAAAGGTGATACATCGCATTACAGAATTCACACTGTTGAGATCAGTGTTAACTTAAGACCAAATTACTTCAGCACCAAACGTTATGGATCTTCCCCTGGTGCAATCCTGCCGTTGAATTTTTATTTATTTTGTTTGTTTGTTAAATATTTCCTTATAATTTAAAACGTGAGCCCATATAGACAGTATGCGTTTTTGTTAACGCATAGAATTTTGCTACCCATACATTATGCAGATGTAAACAAAATGCAACCGTGGTAATTAGCTATATTTAATTGTTGATATCTTCAGAACGATAAAGAACTCTTTTATAAACTCAAAACAATGTTTTCCCGTGATAAATTTGAATAACGAAGACACAAACAATAGATTGCACGATTTATTGCCTGGCATTTTTCGCTGCATCTCGTCAGGTACATACTGCAGAAATCACACAACTTACGTGAATTAATTAGATAAATCCTTCAAACTGAAATATACACATGTTCGCACAGTAATGTCGATTGTCTACCACGGTAATTTTAAACTGACTAACATGTCTTTCTGCTTACACAAGGACGGCTTACGAAGGTTGATTAGAATAGCTTCAGCAAACTTTAACAATCGACTACTTTGTGTGTTGAACAACACACGGAAGGCACTGTCTCTTTCAACCACGTGACCACTCTCGAACACGTGTCTCCCGACCGATGAAGCCAGACTTTTCCGGTGTGTCGGCCTGCCTAGGCTATCATCTTCTGTGTGTAGTATCTTGTCCAACCAATTCGGAATATGTTCCGAAACCCTGCAATGTAACTGTCGCTCAGTTCTGCCTATGTAGATGGCCTCGCATCTGCATGTAAATTGGTAAATACAATTTGATTTGGCGTACAAAGCTACAGGTTCTTTTACTGCTGGGACTGGGATCGGTGTGTTTCTGTACCTGATGACTAGAGCTGCAGCACAGAATGTTCGCGCGACTGCTGTGGTGAGCCGGTCCCGCAGACGTTGCATTACGTCATCTCCTCGGAAGGTTAGCTGGATAAATACTTTGAGTTTAGGGACTGTAGTTACTTCTGATTTCGGTTTGGGCTTTTGGCAGTGGCGCTTTATAAATCCTGTGGAGTACCCATTCAGGTTTAAGGCATTCTTCAGAGTTTTAAATTCCTCTGTCAGTGTGTCCTGGGTGCATATCTTCCTAGCACGGTCAAACAGGGTCCGTACTAAGCCCCGTTTGTACTGGACAGGTGCGAAGCTCTGAAAATTTAAGTATTGGCCAGTCCATGTTTCTTTGCGGTACACCGATCTTTGAATTGTGCCATCTGCTCTACGTCTCATTAGGATATCTAGAAACGGCAACGCTTCGTTGTGTTCGTGTTCCATAGATAAAGAGATGTTTATATGTGTCTCGTTCATTGTGGCCTGGAACGACGTTGCTTGTAGCTCGTCTGTGGTGATAATTAGTATATCGTCCTCGTAACGACGGTAAAAGGCCAAGTTATTGATTTCTGAGGATCTCTTTTCTTCTAAGTGTGCCATGAAGATGTCCGCTAGAATAGGTCCAAGTGGGCTCCCCATGGCCACTCCGTCAATTTGGCGATATGACTTGTTTAGAAAGTTGAATTGTATGTTGGCAGTACATAATTTTAATAGCCTCTCTAGAATAGCTGATGGTATGCCTAATTTTAGTTGTTTGTCTCTAATGCGTTCGCTTATTATATTCACGGTCTCATCTAATGGTACGTTGGTGAATAAAGAGGCAACATCCATGCATGCCATGTGTTTGTTGTTTGTGTCCATAGTATCCAATAATTCCACCAGTTCGAATGTATCCCTGAGTGTTCTTGGATCGAAGGACTGTCGTACTGGCTTTAAAATTTCAGCTTAATTACCCGTAGCTTTGTACGCCAAATCAAATTGTATTTACCAATTTACATGCAGATGCGAGGCCATCTACATAGGCAGAACTGAGCGACAGTTACATTGCAGGGTTTCGGAACATATTCCGAATTGGTTGGACAAGATACTACACACAGAAGATGATAGCCTAGGCAGACCGACACACCGGAAAAGTCTGGCTTCATCGGTCGGGAGACACGTGTTCGAGAGTGGTCACGTGGTTGAAAGAGACAGTGCCTTCCGTGTGTTGTTCAACACACAAAGTAGTCGATTGTTAAAGTTTGCTGAAGCTATTCTAATCAACCTTCGTAAGCCGTCCTTGTGTAAGCAGAAAGACGTGTTAGTCAGTTTAAAATTACCGTGGTAGACAATCGACATTACTGTGCGAACATGTGTATATTTCAGTTTGAAGGATTTATCTAATTAATTCACGTAAGTTGTGTGATTTCTGCAGTATGTACCTGACGAGATGCAGCGAAATATGCCAGGCAATAAATCGTGCAATCTTTTATAAACATTTGAAAAACTGAACTTCAGTATATGTCGTATCGAAAGTAGACATGATTCTATAAAATCCGATATTTAAAATACCTAAATTCACTAATAAATTAAGAATAAACTGTTTTAAAGAATTATCGCCACTTCTTTTACAACTATAAGCTGTGTCTGTATATTATAATCAGTTTGTGTGCTCTTCAAGTAAACAAATATTATAATTAAGTTATAGAAAAAGGCAGATGAACTGCACTACACGGACATGACAGATTTATGCAAATATTTCAATTTTTCTTAGTTTGCTTTAACTTCCCTGAGTGCTGTCACGTTCTATCCTTTATTACATAATAATGAAAATGTACATTCATTGTATGTATTCATTCAATCAATCATGTGCCAAGCGAGAAAGCGTGGGGGTCATGACTCTTCATTTTACTCGATCGCCAGAGTCGTGGATCAACTCAGGGTTCCCGTATCGTCCATGCCATGTGGCCACGCCATCCAGGTATTTTCCTCTATATCATCCTATTGGTCTGTTCCCTTCGATCTTGCAAGTTGACACTAAGTTCTCCAATCCGTTTCTTCTCATAACATGTCCAAAAAAGTTTGACTGTCTACGTCTAATTTCTCTAATCAATTTAGGATTTTCATTTGTCTCCTGTAGTACTTGGTCAATTGTTTTTTTTTTTTAATCTGTCCATGGTATTCTTTGCATTTTCCTCAAATACCACATGTCTGCAGCCATCAGAAGTTTTTCAGCTTGACTGCACATTGTCCAATTTTGACATCCATACAAAAGAGTATGTATATATTAACGAACACTAATTACGGCTATTTGTTGCAGCCGATGAGACTAATCTATTTGGAAAAAATAACTTCATCTGGTTACTAAATACTTCTTATGCAATTCGTATTTTATAAAGCTGAGCATTTCTTTTTTTGAGTTGACGTTACCATACATTATTTTATTATTAAAAAGCTGACACAATAGACAGCAGGCATGGCAAAGGGGATACATCGGTATTGTATTACAGAATTCACACCATTGAGATCAGTGTTAACTTAAGACCAAATTACTTCAGCACAAAACTTTATGGATCGTCCCCTGGTGCAATCCTGCCGTTTATTTTTTATTTTTTATTTTTTTCAAATATTTATTTTTATAATTTAAAACGTGAGCTCGTATAGCCAGTATGCATTTTTGTTAACGCATAGCATTATGCTACCCATATATATACAGACACAGCTTATACGATTAATGCAATTGATTTCATTGTTTTTAGTTTGCTTTAACTTCCCCAACTGCAGTCACGTTCTATCCTTATTTCAGTATTAATGACAGTTTACATTGTTTGTATATATATTAATGAATGTTGGTTACGGTTGCTTGTTGCAACTTATGAGTACAACCTATTTGGAAAAATAACTTCATCTGGTTACTAAATACATCTTATGCAATTCGTATTTAACAAAGTTGCGCATTTAAAAAAAAAATGACGTTACCAAACATTATTTTATTATTGAAAAGCTGAGGCAACAGATGTCAGGCATGGCAAAGGTGATACATCGCATTACAGAATTCACACTATTGAGATCAGTGTTAACTTAAGACCAAATTACTTCAGCACAAAACGTTATGGATCTTCCCCTGGTGCAATCCTGCCGTTGAATTTTTATTTATTTTGTTTGTTTGTTAAATATTTCCTTATAATTTAAAACGTGAGCCCATATAGACAGTATGCACTTTTGTTAACGCATAGAATTTTGCTACCCATACATTATGCAGATGTAAACAAAATGCAACCGTGGTAATTAGCTATATTTAATTGCTGATATTTTCAGAACGATAAAGAACTCTTTTATAAACATTTGAAAAACTGAACTTCGGTATATGTCGTATCGAAAGTAGACATGATTCTATAAAATCCGATATTTAAAATACCCAAATTCACTAATAAATTAAAAATAAACTGTTTTAAATAATTATCGCCACTTCTTTTACAACTATAAGCTGTGTCTGTATATTATAATCAGTTTGTGTGCTCTTCAAGCAAACAAATATTATAATTAAGTTATAGAAAAAAGCAGATGAACTGCACTACACGGACATGACAGATTAATGCAATTATTTCATTTTTCCTTGGTTTGCTTTAACGTCCCTGACTGCTATCACGTTCTATCCTTGTCTCAGTATTAATGACAATTTACATTGTTTGTATATATATTAATGAATGTTGGTTACGGTTGCTTGTTGCATTTGATGAGTACAACCTATTTGGAAATATAACTTCATCTGGTTACTAAATACTTCTTATGCAATTCGTATGTAACAAAGTTGCGCATTTAAAAAAAAATGACGTTACCATACATTATTTTATTATTGAAAAGCTGACGCAACAGACGGCAGGAATGGCCAAGGGGATACATCGCATTACAGAATTCACACTATTGAGATCAGTGTTAACTTAAGACCAAATTACTTCAGCACAAAACGTTACGGATCGTCCCCTGGTGCAATCCTTCCGTTTATGTTTTATTTTTTATTTTTTTCAAATATTTATTTTTATAATTTAAAACGTGAGCTCGTATAGCCAGTATGCAGTTTTGTTAACGCATAGCATTATGCTACCCATATATTATGCAGATGTAAACAAAATGCAGCCATGGTAATTAGCTATATTTAATTGCTGATATCTTCAGAACGATAAAGAACTCTTTTATAAACATTTTAAAATCAAAATTTCGGTATATGTCGTATCGAAAGTAGACATGATTCTATAAAATCCGATATTTAAAATACCAAAATTCACTAATAAATTAAAAATAAATTGTTTTAAAGAATTATCGCCACTTCTTTTACAACTATAAGCTGTGTCTGTATATTATAATCAGTTTGTGTGCTCTTCAAGTAAACAAATATTATAATTAAGTTATAGAAAAAGGCAGATGAACTGCACTACACGGACATGACAGATTTGTGCAAATATTTCATTTTTTCTTAGTTTGCTTTAACTTCCCTGACTGCTGTCACGTTTTATCCTTTATTACATAATAATGAAAATTTACTTTCATTGTATGTGTTCATTCAATCAATCATGTGCCAAGCGAGAAAGCGTGGGCGGTTATGACTCTTCATTTCACTCGATCGCCAGAGTCGTGGATCAAATCAGGGTTCCTGTATCGTCCATGCCATGTGGCCACGCCATCCAGGTATTTTCCTCTATATCAACCTATTGGTCTGTTCCCTTCGATCTTGCAAGTTGACACTAAGTTCTCCAATCCGTTTCTTCTCATAACATGTCCAAAAAAGTTTGACTATCTACGTCTAATTTCTCTAATCAATTTAGGATTTTCATTTGTCTCCTGTAGTACTTGGTCAATTGTTTTTTTAATCTGTCCATGGTATTCTTTGCATTTTCCTCAAATACCACATGTCTGCAGCCATCAGAAGTTTTTCAGCTTGACTGCACATTGTCCAATTTTGACATCCATACAAAAGAGTATGTATATATTAACGAACACTAATTACGGCTATTTGTTGCAGCCGATGAGACTAATCTATTTGGAAAAAATAACTTCATCTGGTTACTAAATACTTCTTATGCAATTCGTATTTTATAAAGCTGAGCATTTGTTTTTTTGAGTTGACGTTACCATACATTATTTTATTATTAAAAAGCTGACGCAATAGACAGCAGGCATGGCCAAGGGGATACATCGGTATTGTATTACAGAATTCACACCATTGAGATCAGTGTTAACTTACGCCTAAACTACTTCAGCACAAAACCATATGGAACCATATGGTGCAATCCTGCTGTTGAAATTTTTTTTTTTTTTAATTTGTCTTTACAATTTAAATTGTGTGTTCGTAATGTTAGTGTGCATTTTTGTTAATGCATAGCATTTTGCCACTAATACATATTGCAAATGTAAACAAAATGCAACCTTGGTAATTAGCTATGTTTAATTGCTGATATCTTCACAACGATAGAGAACTGTTTTATAAATATTTGACAATCTGAACTTCGGTATAAGTTGTAATGGAACTAGACATGATTCTATAAAAACAGATATTTAAAATACCCAAATTCACTATCAAATTAAAAATAAACTCTTTTAAAGGATTATCGCTACTTATTTTACAACTATAAGCTGTGTCTGTATATTATAATATGTTTATTTGCTCTTCAAGTAAACACATATTATAATTATGTTATAGAAAAATGCAGATGAACTGCACTACACGGACATGACAGATTGATGCAATTGATTTCAAATATCGAGCACAACCCACTACTGGCAACGCCGATCGCATTCTGATATGAACCTAAGGCCTATCCACGTCAATATGGAAGCACTATACTCGAGTATCGCCCTCATTTGAGCTCGTCAGTAGTGCATATCCCTGACCGGATCCGGAAACAGTCCCGGATCACGCGTGTGAAGCGGTGTGTAACCACGCGGCACACACTGGACACACCATATTATCACAACAGAATATCACAACGCTACCCATCGTAGGCTATGCTCAATCAGTTTGCTTTAACTTCCCCAACTGCCGTCACGTTCTATCCTTGTTTCAGTATTAATGACAATTTACATTGTTTGTATATATATATTAATGAATGTTGGTTACGGTTGCTTGTTGCAACTGATGAGCACAACCTATTTGGAAATATAACTTCATCTGGTTACTAAATACATCTTACGCAATTCGTATTTAACAAATTTGCGCATTTAAAAAGAAAATGACGTTACCAAACATTATTTTATTATTGAAAAGCTGACTCAACAGACGGCAGGCATGGCCAAGGGGATACATCGCACTACAGAATTCACACTAGTGAGATCAGTGTTAACTTAAGACCAAATTAGACCAAATTACTTCAGCACAAAACGTTATGGATCGTCCCCTGGTGCAATCCTGCCGTTTAATTTTTATTTATTCTGTTTTTGTGTGTGTGTTAAATATTTCCTTATAATTTGAAACGTGAGCCCGTATAGCCAGTATGCATTTTTGGTAGCGTATAGAATTTTGCTACCCGTACATTATGCAGATGTAAACAAAATGCAACCGTGGTAATTAGCTATATTTAATTGCTGATATCTTCAGAACGATAAAGAACTCTTTTATAAACATTTGAAAAAATGAACTTCGGTATATGTCGTATCGAAAGTAGACATGATTCTATAAAATCCGATATTTAAAATACCTAAATTCACTAATAAATTAAGAATAAACTGTTTTAAAGAATTATCGCCACTTCTTTTACAACTATAAGCTGTGTCTGTATATTATAATCAGTTTGTGTGCTCTTCGAGTAAACAAATATTATAATTAAGTTATAGAAAAAGGCAGATGAATTGCATTACACGGACATGACAGATTTATGCAAATATTTCAATTTTTCTTAGTTTGCTTTAACTTCCCTGAGTGCTGTCACGTTCTATCCTTTATTAGATAATAATGAAAATTTACATTCATTGTATGTATTCATTCAATCAATCATGTGCCAAGCGAGAAAGCGTGGGCGGTCATGACTCTTCATTTCACTCGATCGCCAGAGTCGTGGATGAAACTCAGGGTTCCTGTATCGTCCATGCCATGTGGCCACGCCATCCAGGTATTTTCCTCTATATCATCCTATTGGTCTGTTCCCTTCGATCTTGCAAGTTGACACTAAGTTCTCCAATCCGTTTCTTCTCATAACATGTCCAAGAAAAGTTTGACTGTCTACGTCTAATTTCTCTATTAAATTTAGGATTTTCATTTGTCTCCTGTAGTACTTGTTCAATTGTTTTTTATCTGTCCATGGTATTCTTTGCATTTTCCTCAGAAACCACATTTTTGCAGCCATCAGAAGTTTTTCAGCTTGATTGCACATTGTCCAATTTTCACATCCATACAAAAGAGTATGTATGTATTAACGAACACTAATTACGGCTTTTTGTTGCAGCTGATGAGACTAATCTATTTGGAAAAAATAACTTCATCTGGTTACTAAATACTTCTTATGCAATTCGTATTTTATAAAGCTGGGCATTTGTTTTTTTGAGTTGACGTTACCATACATTATTTTATTATGAAAAAGCTGACGCAATAGACAGCAGGCATGGCCAAGGGGATACATCGGTATTGTATTACAGAATTCACACCATTGAGATCAGTGTTAACTTTCGCCTAAACTACTTCAGCACAAAACCATATGGAACCATATGGTGCAATCCTGCTGTTGAAATTTTTTTTTTTTAAATTTGTCTTTACAATTTAAATTGTGTGTTCGTAATGTTAGTGTGCATTTTTGTTAATGCATAGCATTTTGCCACTAATACATATTGCAAATGTAAACAAAATACAACCTTGGTAATTAGCTATGTTTAATTGCTGATATCTTCACAACGATAGAGAACTGTTTTATAAATATTTGACAATCTGAACTTCGGTATAAGTCGTAATGGAACTAGACATGATTCTATACAATCAGATATTTAAAATACTCAAATTCACTATTAAATTAAAAATAAACTCTTTTAAAGGATTATCGCTACTTATTTTACAACTATAAGCTGTGTCTGTATATTATAATATGTTTATTTGCTCTTCAAGTAAACACATATTATAATTATGTTATAGAAAAATGCAGATGAACTGCACTACACGGACATGACAGATTGATGCAATTGATTTCATTTATGTTAGTTTGCTTTAACTTCCCCAACTGCAGTCACGTTCTATCCTTGTTTCAGTATTAATGACAATTTACATTGTTTGTATATATATATATATTAATGAATGTTGGTAACGGTTGCTTGTTGCAACTGATGAGTACAACCTATTTGGAAATATAACTTCATCTGGTTACTAAATACATCTTATGCAATTCGCATTTAACAAAGTTGCGCATTTTAAAAAAAATGACGTTACCAAACATTATTTTATTATTGAAAAGCTGACTCAACAGACGGCAGGCATGGCCAAGGGGATACATCGCATTACAGAATTCACACTGTTGAGATCAGTGTTAACTTAAGACCAAATTACTTCAGCACTAAACGTTACGGATCGTCCCCTGGTGCAATCCTGCCGTTGAATTTTTATTTATTCTTTTTGTGTGTGTGTTAAATATTTCCTTATAATGTGAAACGTGAGCCCGTATAGCCAGTATGCATTTTTGGTAACGCATAGAATTTTGCTACCCGTACATTATGCAGATGTAAACAAAATGCAACCGTGGTAATTAGCTATATTTAATTGCTGATATCTTCAGAACGATAAAGAACTCTTTTATAAACATTTGAAAAACTGAACTTAGGTATATATCGTATCGAAAGTAGACATGATTCTATAAAATCCGATATTTAAAATACCCAAATTCACTAATAAATTAAAATAAACTGTTTTAAAGAATTATCGCCACGTCTTTTAACACTATAAGATGTATCTGTATATTATAATCAGTTTGTGTGCTTTTCAAGTAAACAAATATTATAATTAAGTTATAGAAAAAAGCAGATGAGCTGCACTACACGGACATGACAGATTAATGCAATTATTTCATTTTTCCTTGGTTTGCTTTAACGTCCCTGACTGCTATCACGTTCAATCATTGTTTACATATTAGTGAAAATTTACATTCATTGTATGTATTCATTCAATCAATCATGTGGCATGCGGGAAAGCGTGGGTGGTCATGACTCGTCATTTCACTCGATCGTCAGAGTCGTGGATCAGCTCAGTGTTCCTGTATCGGCCATGCCATGTGGCCACGCCATCCATGTATTTTTCTCTAGATCTTCCTATTGGTCTGTTCCCTTTGATCTTGCAGGTTGACACTAAGTTCTCCAATCCATTTCTTCTCATAACATGTCCAAAAACGTGTGACAGTCTACGTCTCATTTCTCTAATAAATTTAGGATTTTCATTTGTCTCCTGTAGTACTTGTTCAATTGTTTTTTTTTATCTGTAAATGGTATTCTTTGCATTTTCCTCAGAAACCACATTTTTGAGCCATCAGAAGTTTTTCAGCTTGATTGCACATTGTCCAATTTTCACATCCATACAAAAGAGTATGTATGTATTAACGAACACTAATTACGGCTATTTGTTGCAGCTGATGAGACTAATCTACTTGGAAAAAAAATAACTTTATCTGGTTACTAAATACTTCTTATGCAATTCGTATTTTATAAAGCTGAGCATTTGTTTTTTTGATTTGACGTTACCTTACATTATTTTATTATTAAAAAGCTGACGCAATAAACAGCAGGCATGGCCAAGGGGATACATCGGTATTGTATTACAGAATTCACACCATTGAGATCAGTGTTAACTTACGCCTAAACTACTTCAGCACAAAACCATATGGAACGTCCCCTGGTGCAATCCTGCTGTTGAATTTTTTTTTTTTTTTTTTTTTTAATTTGTCTTTACAATTTAAATTGTGTGTTGGTAAGGTTAGTGTGCATTTTTGTTAATGCATAGCATTTTGCCACTAATACATATTGCAAATGTAAACAAAATGCAACCTTGGTAATTAGCTATTTTTAATTGCTGATATCTTCACAATGATAGAGAACTGTTTTATAAATATTTGACAATCTGAACTTCGGAATACGTCGTAATGGAACTAGACATGATTCTATACAATCAGATATTTAAAATACCCAAATTCACTATTAAATTAAAAATAAACTCTTTTAAAGGATTATCGCTACTTATTTTACAACTATAAGCTGTGTCTGTATATTATAATATGTTTATTTGCTCTTCAAGTAAACACATATTATAATTATGTTATAGAAAAATGCAAATGAACTGCACTACACGGACATGATAGATTGATGCAATTGATTTCATTTATGTTATTTTGCTTTAACTTCCCCAACTGCAGTCACGTTCTATCCTTGTTTCAGTATTAATGACAATTTACATTGTTTGTATATATATATATATTAATGAATGTTGGTTACGGTTGCTTGTTGTAACTGATGAGTACAAACTATTTGGAAATATAACTTCATCTGGTTACTAAATACATCTTATGCAATTCGTATTTAACAAAGTTGCTCATTTAAAAAAAAAAATGACGTTACCAAACATTATTTTATTATTGAAAAGCTGACTCAACAGACGGCAGGCATGGCAAAGGGGATACATCGCATTACAGAATTCACACTATTGAGATCAGTGTTAACTTAAGACAAAATTACTTCAGCACTAAACGTTATGGATCGTCCCCTGGTGCAATCCTGCCGTTGAATTTTTATTTATTCTTTTTTTTTGTGTGTTAAATATTTCCTTATAATTTGAAACGTGAGCCCGTATAGCCAGTATGCATTTTTGGTAACGCATAGAATTTTGCTACCCGTACATTATGCAGATGTAAACAAAATGCAACCGTGGTAATTAGCTATATTTAATTGCTGATATCTTCAGAACGATAAAGAACTCTTTTATAAACATTTGAAAAACTGAACTTCGGTATATGTCGTATCGAAAGTAGACATGATTCTATAAAATCCGATATTTAAAATACCGAAATTCACTAGTAAATTAAAAATAAAATGTTTTAAAGAATTATCGCCACTTCTTTTACAACTATAAGCTGTGTCTGTATATTATAATCAGTTTGTGTGCTCTTTAAGTAAACAAATATTATAATTAAGATATAGAAAAAAGCAGATGAACTGCACTACACGGACATGACAGATTAATGCAATTATTTCAATTTTCCTTAGTTTGCTTTAACGTCCCTGACTGCTATCACGTTCTATCCTTGTTTACATATTAATGAAAATTTACATTCATTGTATGTATTCATTCAATCAATCATGTGCCATGCGGGAAAGCGTGGGCGGTCATGACTCGTCATTTCACTCGATCGTCAGAGTCGTGGATCAGCTCAGTGTTCCTGTATCGGCCATGCCATGTGGCCACGCCATCCAGGTATTTTCCTCTAGATCTTCCTATTGATCTGTTCCCTTTGATCTTGCAAGTTTACACTAAGTTCTCCAATCCATTTCTTCTCATAACATGTCCAAAAACGTGTGACAGTCTACGTCTAATTTCTCTAATAAATTTAGGATTTTCATTTGTCTCCTGTAGTACTTGTTCAATTGTTTTTTCTATCTGTCCATGGTATTCTTTGCATTTTCCTCAGAAACCACATTTTTGAGCCATCAGAAGTTTTTCAGCTTGATTGCACATTGTCCAATTTTCACATCCATACAAAAGAGTATCTATGTATTAACGAACACTAATTACGGCTATTTGTTGCAGCTGATGAGACTAATCTATTTGGAAAAAATAACTTCATCTGGTTACTAAATACTTCTTATGCAATTCGTATTTTATAAAGCTGAGCATTTGTTTTTTTGAGTTGACGTTACCATACATTATTTTATTATTAAAAAGCTGACGCAATAGACAGCAGGCATGGCCAAGGGGATACATCGGTATTGTATTACAGAATTCACACCATTGAGATCAGTGTTAACTTACGCCTAAACTACTTCAGCACCATACCATATGGGACGTCCCCTGGTGCAATCCTGCTGTTGAATTTTTTTTTTTTTTTTTTTTTTTTTTTTTTTTTAAATTTGTCTTTACAATTTAAATTGTGTGTTCGTAAGGTTAGTGTGCATTTTTGTTAATGCATAGCATTTTGCCACTAATACATATTGCAAATGTAAACAAAATACAACCTTGGTAATTAGCTATGTTTAATTGCTGATATCTTCACAATGATAGAGAACTGTTTTATAAATATTTGACAATCTGAACTTCGGTATAAGTCGTAATGGAACTAGACATGATTCTATAAAATCAGATATTTAAAATACCCAAATTCACTATTAAATTAAAAATAAACTCTTTTAAAGGATTATCGCTACTTATTTTACAACTATAAGCTGTGTCTGTATATTATAATATGTTTATTTGCTCTTCAAGTAAACACATATTATAATTATGTTATAGAAAAATGCAGATGAACTGCACTACACGGTCATGACAGATTGATGCAATTGATTTCATTTATTTTAGTTTGCTTTAACTTCCCCAACTGCAGTCACGTTCTATCCTTGTTTCAGTATTAATGACAATTTACATTGTTTGTATATATATATTAATGAATGTTGGTTACGGTTGCTTGTTGCAACTGATGAGTTCAACCTATTTGGAAATATAACTTCATCTGGTTACTAAATACATCTTATGCAATTCGTATTTAACAAAGTTGCGCATTTTTAAAAAAAATGACGTTACCAAACATTATTTTATTATTGAAAATCTGACTCAACAGACGGCAGGCATGGCCAAGGGGATACATCGCATTACAGAATTCACACTATTGAGATCAGCGTTAACTTAAGACCAAATTACTTCAGCACAAAACGTTACGGATCGTCCCCTGGTGCAATCCTGCCGTTCATTTTTTATTTTTTATTTTTTCAAATATTTATTTTTATAATTTAAAACGTGAGCTCGTATAGCCAGTATGCATTTTTGTTAACGCATAGCATTATGCTACCCATATATTATGCAGATATAAACAAAATGCAGCCATGTTAATTAGCTATATTTAATTGCTGATATCTTAAGAACGATAAAGAACTATTTTATAAACCTTTGAAAATCTAAACTTCGGTATATGTCGTATCGAAAGTAGACATGATTCTATAAAATCTGATATTTAACATACTAAAATTCACTAATAAATTAAAAATAAACTGTTTTAAAGAATTATCGCCACTTCTTTTACAACTATAAGCTGTGTCTGTATATTATAATCAGTTTGTGTGCTCTTCAAGTAAACAAATATTATAATTAAGTTATAGAAAAAGGCAGATGAACTGCACTACACGGACATGACAGATTAATGCAATTATTTCATTTTTTCTTAGTTTGCTTTAACTTCCCTGACTGCTGTCACGTTCTATCCTTGTTTACATAATAATAAAAATTTACATTCATTGTATGTATTCATTCAATCAATCATGTGCCATGCGAGAAAGCGTGGGCGGTTATGACTCTTCATTTCACTCGATCGCCAGAGTCGTGGATCAACTCAGTGTTCCTGTATCGTCCATGCCATGTGGCCACGCCATCCAGGTATTTTCCTCTATATCATCCTATTGGTCTGTTCCCTTCGATCTTGCAAGTTGACACTAAGTTCTCCAATCCGTTTCTTCTCATAACATGTCCAAAAAAGTTTGACTGTCTACGTCTAATTTCTCTATTAAATTTAGGATTTTCATTTGTCTCCTGTAGTACTTGTTCAATTGTTTTTTTATCTGTCCATGGTATTCTTTGAATTTTCCTCAGAAACCACATTTTTGCAGCCATCAGAAGTTTTTCAGCTTGATTGCACATTGTCCAATTTTCACATCCATACAAAAGAGTATGTATGTATTAACGAACACTAATAACGGCTATTTGTTGCAGCTGATGAGACTAATCTATTTGGAAAAAATAACTTCATCTGGTTACTAAATACTTCTTATGCAATTCGTATTTTATAAAGCTGAGCATTTGTTATTTTTGAGTTGACGTTACCATACATTATTTTATTATTAAAAAGCTGACGCAATAGACAGCAGGCATGGCCATGGGGATACATCGGTATTGTATTACAGAATTCACACCATTGAGATCAGTGTTAACTTACGCCTAAACTACTTCAGCACAAAACCACATGGAACGTCCCCTGGTGCAATCCTGCTGTTGAATTTTTTTTTTTTGTTAATTTGTCTTTACAATTTAAATTGTGTGTTCATAAGGTTAGTGTGCATTTTTGTTAATGCATAGCATTTTGCCACTAATACATATTGCAAATGTAAACAAAATGCAACCTTGGTAATTAGCTATGTTTAATTGCTGATATCTTCACACCGATAGAGAACTGTTTTATAAATATTTGACAATCTGAACTTCGGTATAAGTCGTAATGGAACTAGACATGATTCTATAAAATCAGATATTTAATATACCCAAATTCACTATTAAATTAAAAATAAACTCTTTTAAAGAATTATCCCTACTTATTTTACAACTATAAGCTGTGTCTGTATATTATAATATGTTTATTTGCTCTTCCAGTAAACACATATTATAATTATGTTATAGAAAAATGTAGATGAACTGCACTACACGGACATGACAGATTGATGCAATTGATTTCATTTATTTTAGTTTGCTTAAACTTCCCCAACTGCAGTCACGTTCTATCCTTGTTTCAGTATTAATGACAATTTACATTGTTTGTATATATATATTAATGAATGTTGGTTACGGTTGCTTGTTGCAACTGATAAGTACAACCTATTTGGAAATATAACTTCATCTGGTTACTAAATACATCTTATGCAATTCGTATTTAACAAAGTTGCGAATTTTAAAAAAAATTACGTTACCAAACATTATTTTATTATTGAAAAGTTGACTCAACAGACGGCAGGCATGGCCAAGGGGGTACATCGCATTACAGAATTCACACTATTGAGATCAGTGTTAACTTAAGACCAAATTACTTCAGCACAAAACATTACGGATCGTCCCCTTGTGCAATCCTGCCGTTTATGTTTTATTTTTTATTTTTTTCAAATATTTATTTTTAGAATTTAAAACGTGAGTCCGTATAGCCAGTATGCAGTTTTGTTAACGCATAGAATTTTGCTACCCATACATTATGCAGATGTAAACAAAATGAAACCGTGGTAATTAGCTATATTTAATTGCTGATATCTTCAGAACGATAAAGAACTCTTTTATAAACATTTGAAAAACTGAACTTCGGTATATGTCGTATCGAAAGTAGACATGATTCTATAAAATCCGATATTTAAAATACCCACATTCAATAATAAATTAAAAATAAACCGTTTTACATAATTATCGCCTCTTCTTTTACAACTATAAGCTGTGTCTGTATATTATAATCAGTTTGTGTGCTCTTCAAGTAAACAAATATTATAATTAAGTTATAGCAAAAGGCAGATGAACTGCACTACACGGACATGACAGATTTATGCAAATATTTCATTTTTTCTTAGTTTGCTTTAACTTCCCTGACTGCTGTCACGTTCTATCCTTGTTTACATAATAATGAAAATTTACATTCATTGTATGTATTCATTCAATCAATCATGTGACAAGCGAGAAAGCGTGGGCGGTCATGACTCTTCATTTCACTCGATCGCCAGAGTCGTGGATCAACTCAGGGTTCCTGTATCGTCCATGCCATGTGGCCACGCCATCCAGGTATTTTCCTCTATATCATCCTATTGGTCTGTTCCCTTCGATCTTGCAAGTTGACACTACGCTCTCCAATCCGTTTCTTCTCATAACATGTCCAAAAAAGTTTGACTGTCTACGTCTAATTTCTCTATTAAATTTAGGATTTTAATTTGTCTCCTGTAGTACTTGTTCTATTGTTTTTTATCTGTCCATGGTATTCTTTGCATTTTCCTCAGAAACCACATTTTTGCAGCCATCAGAAGTTTCTCAGCTTGATTGCACATTGTCCAATTTTCACATCCATACAAAAGAGTATCTATGTATTAACGAACACTAATTACGGCTATTTGTTGCAGCTGATGAGACTAATCTATTTGGAAAAAATAACTTCATCTGGTTACTAAATACTTCTTATGCAATTCGTATTTTATAAAGCTGAGCATTTGTTTTTTTGAGTTGACGTTACCATACATTATTTTATTATTAAAAAGCTGACGCAATAGACAGCAGGCATGGCCAAGGGGATACATCGGTATTGTATTACAGAATTCACACCATTGAGATCAGTGTTAACTTACGCCTAAACTACTTCAGCACAAAACCATATGGAACGTCCCCTGGTGCAGTCCTGCTGTTGAATTTTTTTTTTTTTTTAATTTGCCTTTACAATTTAAATTGTGTGTTCGTAAGGTTAGTGTGCATTTTTGTTAATGCATAGCATTTTGCCACTAATACATATTGCAAATGTAAACAAAATGCAACCTTGGTAATTAGCTATGTTTAATTGCTGATATCTTCACACCGATAGAGAACTGTTTTATACATATTTGACAATCTGAACTTCGGTATAAGTCGTAATGGAACTAGACATGATTCTATAAAATCAGATATTTAAAATACTATTAAATTAAAAATAAACTCTTTTAAAGAATTGTCGCTACTTATTTTACAACTATAAGCTGTGTCTGTATATTATAATATGTTTATTTGATCTTCCAGTAAACACATATTATAATTATGTTATAGAAAAATGCAGATGAACTGCACTACACGGACATGACAGATTGATGCAATTGATTTTATTTATTTTAGTTTGCTTTAACTTCCCCAACTGCAGTCACGTTCTATCCTTGTTTCAGTATTAATGACAATTTACATTGTTTGTATATATATATTAATGAATGTTGGTTACGGTTGCTTGTTGCAACTGATGAGTACAACCTATTTGGAAATATAACTTCATCTGGTTACTAAATACATCTTATGCAATTCGTATTTAACAAAGTTGCGCATTTAAAAAAAATGACGTTACCAAACATTATTTTATTATTGAAAAGTTGACTCAACAGACGGCGGGCATGGCCAAGGGGATACATCGCATTACAGAATTCACACTATTGAGATCAGTGTTAACTTAAGACCAAAATACTTCAGCACGAAACGTTATGGATCGTCCCCTGGTGCAATCCTGCCGTTGAATTTTTATTTATTCTTTTTTTGTGTGTTAAATATTTCCTTATAATTTAAAACGTGAGCCCGTATAGCCAGTACGCATTTTTGTTAACGCATAGAATTTTGCTACCCGTACATTATGCAGATGTAAACAAAATGCAACCGTGGTAATTAGCTATATTTAATTGCTGATATCTTAAGAACGATAAAGAACTCGTTTATAAACATTTGAAAAACTGAACTTCGGTATATGTCGTATCGAAAGTAGACATGATTCTATAAAATCCGATATTTAAAATACTAAAAAATTAATTAATAAATTAAAAATAAACTGTTTTAAATAATTATCGCAACTTCTTTTACAACTATAAGCTGTGTCTGTATATTATAATCAGTTTGTGTGCTCTTCAAGCAAACAAATATTATAATTATGTTATAGAAAATAGCAGATGAACTGCACTACACGGACATGACAGATTAATGCAATTATTTCATTTTTCCTTAGTTTGCTTTAACGTCCCTGACTGCTATCACGTTCTATCCTTGTTTCAGTATTAATGACAATTTACATTGTTTGTATATATATTAATGAATGTTGGTTACGGTTGCTTGTTGCAACTGATGAGTACAACCTATTTTGAAACATAACTTCATCTGGTTACTAAATACTTCTTATGCAATTCGTATTTAACAAAGTTGCGCATTAAAAAAAAATGACGTTACCATACATTATTTTATTATTGAAAAGCTGACGCAACAGACGGCAGGAATGGCCAAGGGGATACATCGCATTACAGAATTCACACTATTGAGATCAGTGTTAACTTAAGACCAAATTACTTCAGCACAAAACGTTACGGATCGTCCCCTGGTGCAATCCTGCCGTTTATGTTTTATTTTTTATTTTTTTCAAATATTTATTTTTATAATTTAAAACGTGAGCTCGTATAGCCAGTATGCAGTTTTGTTAACGCATAGCATTATGCTACCCATATATTATGCAGATGTAAACAAAATGCAGCCATGGTAATTAGCTATATTTAATTGCTGATATCTTCATAACGATAAAGAACTCTTTTATAAACATTTGAAAAACTGAACTTCGGTATATGTCGTATCGAAAGTAGACATGATTCTATAAAATCCGATATTTAAAATACCAAAATTCACTAATAAATTAAAAATAAACTGTTTTAAAGAATTATCGCCACTTCTTTTACAACCATAAGCTGTGTCTGTATATGATAATCAGTTTGTGTGCTCTTCAAGTAAACAAATATTATAATTAAGTTATAGAAAAAGGCAGATGAACTGCACTACACGGACATGACAGATTAATGCAATTATTTCATTTTTTCTTAGTTTGCTTTAACTTCCCTGACTGCTGTCACGTTCTATCCTTGTTTACATAATAATAAAAATTTACATTCACTGTATGTATTCATTCAATCAATCATGTGCCATGCGAGAAAGCGTGGGCGGTCATGACTCTTCATTTCACTCGATCGCCAGAGTCGTGAATCAACTCAGGATTCCTGTATCGTCCATGCCATGTGGCCACGCCATCCAGATATTTTCCTCTATATCATCCTATTGGTCTGTTCCCTTCGATCTTGCAAGTTGACACTAAGTTCTCCAATCCGTTTCTTTTCATAACATGTCCAAAAAAGTTTGACTGTCTACGTCTAATTTCTCTATTAAATTTAGGATTTTCATTTGTCCCCTGTAGTACTTGTTCTATTGTTTTTTATCTGTCCATGGTATTCTTTGCATTTTCCTCAGAAACCACATTTTTGCAGCCATCAGAAGTTTCTCAGCTTGATTGCACATTGTCCAATTTTCACATCCATACACAAGAGTATGTATGTATTAACGAACACTAATTACGGCTATTTGTTGCAGCTGATGAGACTAATCTATTTGGAAAAAATAACTTCATCTGGTTACTAAATACTTCTTATGCAATTCGTATTTTATAAAGCTGAGCATTTGTTTTTTTGAGTTGACGTTACCATACATTATTTTATTATTAAAAAGCTGATGCAATAGACAGCAGGCATGGCCAAGGGGATACATCGGTATTGTATTACAGAATTCACACCATTGAGATCAGTGTTAACTTACGCCTAAACTACTTCAGCACAAAACCATATGGAACGTCACCTGGTGCAGTCCTGCTGTTGAATTTTTTTTTTCTTTAAATTTGCCTTTACAATTTAAATTGTGTGTTCGTAAGGTTAGTGTGCATTTTTGTTAATGCATAGCATTTTGCCACTAATACATATTGCAAATGTAAACAAAATGCAACCTTGGTAATTAGCTATGTTTAATTGCTGATATCTTCACACCGATAGAGAACTGTTTTATACATATTTGACAATCTGAACTTCGGTATAAGTCGTAATGGAACTAGACACGATTCTATAAAATCAGATATTTAAAATACTATTAAATTTAAAATAAACTCTTTTAAAGAATTGTCGCTACTTATTTTACAACTATAAGCTGTGTCTGTATATTATAATATGTTTATTTGCTCTTCCAGTAAACACATATTATAATTATGTTATAGAAAAATGCAGATGAACTGCACTACACGGACATGACAGATTGATGCAATTGATTTTATTTTTTTTAGTTTGCTTTAACTTACCCAACTGCAGTCACGTTCTATCCTTGTTTCAGTATTAATGACAATTTACATTGTTTGTATATATATATTAATGAATGTTGGTTACGGTTGCTTGTTGCAACTGATGAGTACAACCTATTTGGAAATATAACTTCATCTGGTTACTAAATACATCTTATGCAATTCGTATTTAACAAAGTTGCGCATTTTAAAAAAATGACGTTACCAAACATTATTTTATTATTGAAAAGTTGACTCAACAGACGGCAGGCATGGCCAAGGGGATACATCGCATTACAGAATTCACACTATTGAGATCAGTGTTAACTTAAGACCAAAATACTTCAGCACGAAACGTTATGGATCGTCCCCTGGTGCAATCCTGCCGTTGAATTTTTATTTATTCTTTTTTTTTTTTGTGTTAAAAAAAAAAGGACATTATTTTATCCTAAAAAGTCCTCTAAAAGTACTGGAGAGTTTTGGTCAGAGACCATAACTTTATGAAGGGAAAATCCCAACTGCACCTCCCCGTGGTAGAGGATGGAAACACACCACGGTGTGGCTAACACAGCTCTGGGGACCGAGTATCCACCGGAATAAGTGGACAACTCTGCACCTGAGCAGGGCAGGGCACTCACTTGTCCTTACAGTCGGAAATGGCTGTCAAAGGCAGAGTTAAAAGACCACCGTGTGAATGTGGAAGGCAAGGGGAAACCACCACATTATCTTCCCAAGACTTCATGGCAAAACATAAATCAAAGTTAGTGAAGGACGTTAATGGCTGTCTTAGGGCATCCTCGTCCGGTAGGGACAGTCATGAGCCACAGGTGACACCAGACCGTCATCCAGCTACTGATGGCAAAATCATAACTAAAATAAATAAATTTAGAGTAGGAACATGGAATGTTAGGACATTAAATGAGCTAGGAAAGTTGACCAATGTTCTAAGAGAGATGGATAGCATGAAAATGAATATACTAGGCGTTAGTGAGATGAGATGGAAGGGATCGGGCAAAATTATAGCTGACAATCACACAATAATTTATTCTGGAGGGAAAACACATGAAAAAGGTGTAGGAATAATATTAGACGAAAAAACAGCCAAGTCAATTAATGGATACTGGTGTATTTCAGATAGAGTTATTATGGTATAAATCAAAGGCAAACCAATAGACATAAATATTATACAAGTATATGCACCAACAGCAAGCAGTAGTGATGAAGAAATACAACACTTTTACGACGAAATAGAAATGGCGATGGCTCAAATTGGATCACAAGAAATAAAAATACTACTTGGTGATTTTAATGCAAAAGTAGGAAAGGGAAAAATGGAGGATGTAGTGGGGAATTATGGTTTAGGTACAAGAAATGAAAGAGGGGAAATGCTAATAGAATGGGCAAATATCAATGAGATGATAATTGGAAACACATGGTTTAAACACCATAAAAGACGACTGTACACATGGATAAGCCCTGATAAGAAAATACGCAACCAAATTGACTACATACTAAATAATAAAAGATTCAGAAATGCGTTAATTAATGTAAAGACAATGCCTGGTGCTGACTGTAATAGTGATCATGTACCACTATGTGGACAAATAAAAGTAAGATTAAAGAGAGGGAAAAAAATGGTTAAGAACATGAGACTTAATAAAGAGGTTCTGAAAATAGATAAAGAAATGCAAGAACAATACAGAGTGACTGTGAAAAATAGGTACAATGCAATAACTAAAATACAGAGTATAGATGAACAATGGGAAATGTTAAGGGACTCCATTCATCAAACTATCAAAGAAGTATTACCGGAGAGAGGCAAAATAGCTAAGAAAAAATTAAGATATCTTAAAACTGATGGACAAAAGAAAACAGAGTAAAAATGACAAACAAGAATACGCTAAGATAAATAAAGAAATAAAAGATAAATGTGGGAAGGCTAAAGAAAGTTGGTTAAACGAGCAATGCAAAAAAATTGAATTAAATTCCATTAAAGATACAAAAAATATGCACAGAAAAATCAGTGAGCTTACAGGAAGAAAAATAAGAATAAATACAGGGTGTTTGAAATCAAAAACAGGAAAGATAATATTAGAGGAAGATGCTATAATGAAGAGGTGGAATGAGTATATAAGAGAATTATATGAAGGAGAAAGGGGAGAATTAACAGAAGATAGTAACTTAGAAGGTCCACCTATTCTGAAAGAAGAAGTTGCTGACGCTATGAAACGTATGAAGAAAGGAAAAACAGCTGGGCCAGATGAAATCACAATAGAAGAATTAGAAGTATTGGGAGAATTTGGAGTAGATATATTAACCAAAATGTTGAATGATATTTACAGCAGTGGATATTTACCCAGTGATATGCTGAAATCTTTATTTATAGCTATACCAAAAAGACCAGGAGCAATTGATTGTGAAGATTTTCGTACAATTAACCTTATAAACCATATCACTAAGCTTCTACTCAGAATCATAATGAGAAGAATCAAAAAGAAAATAAAAATGGAAATTAGTGAAGAACAGTATGGATTTGTGGAAGGAAAGGGCACAAACAATGCAATTCATACATCACGGACACTAATAGAAAGGTCAATAGAGAAACAGAGAGACATATATTTGTGCTTCATAGATTATACTAAGGCATTTGATAAAGTAAAACATGATGAACTGATTAAAATGTTGGAAGATATCAACATTGATGGAAAAGATTTAAGAATAATAAAGAATGTTTACTGGAACCAAGTAGCAGCAATTAAAATGGGAAATAAAGAGGGTAGTTACGAACGGATAAAGCTAGGAGTACGACAAGGGTGTGTCTTGTCACCAGATCTTTTCTCCCTGTATAGCGAAGTAATAATGAGAGAGATCAAAGAGATGCCAGGAATACTAGTTGGAGGTTATAATATAAATAATATACGCTATGCAGATGACACAGTATTGGTGGCGGATAATTCAACAGACCTACAACAATTATTAGACGTTGTAGTAACAGAGAGTGCAAGGAAAGGACTCTCCTTGAATATCAAGAAAACAGTAACAATGGTAATATCAAAGAAAATGGTGACACCAAAATGTGACATAGAAATAGAAGGGAAAATCCTTAACCAAGTTGATAATTTTAGATACCTAGGGTCATTTATAACATCAGATGGAAGATGTACAACAGAGATTAGGAGTAGAATAGGGCAGGCAAAAGCCGCTTTTCAGAAAATGAAGAGTATCTTATGCAATAAGTCACTATCACTGAATGTAAGAAAGAGAGTGCTGAAATGCTATGTAGAACCAGTTTTGCTGTATGGCAGTGAATCTTGGAACGTAAATGAACAAATTAAGAAGAAATTAGAAGCAACAGAGATGTGGTTCCTGAGACGAATGTTGCGAATTCCTTGGACTGCCAGAGTAACTAACGACGACTGCCTGAAACAGGCTAATGAAACTAGAACATTATATACAACAATAAGACAGAGACAAACATCTTTCTTCGGTCACGTGATGAGAAGAGAGGCATTGGAGAACATCGTAACAACTGGAAAGATCGAGGGGAAGAGAGACAGAGGTAGACCAAGAGAAGTGATGCTGGATGGATTGAGACGGTGGCATGGAGGAATATCAGCACCAGAGTTGATCCAGAAAACCAAAGACCGAGATCTATGGAGAGCCATGAACGCCTACGCCAGCCGGCACGGCACTTGATGATGATGATGTGTGTTAAATATTTCCTTATAATTTAAAACGTGAGCCCGTATAGCCAGTACGCATTTTTGTTAACGCATAGAATTTTGCTACCCGTACATTATGCAGATGTAAACAAAATGCAACCGTGGTAATTAGCTATATTTAATTGCTGATATCTTAAGAACGATAAAGAACTCTTTTATAAACATTTGAAAAACTGAACTTCGGTATATGTCGTATCGAAAGTAGACATGATTCTGTAAAATCCGATATTTAAAATACTAAAGAATTAATTAATAAATTAAAAATAAACTGTTTTAAATAATTATCGCAACTTCTTTTACAACTATAAGCTGTGTCTGTATATTATAATCAGTTTGTGTGCTCTTCAAGTAAACAAATATTATAATTAAGTTATAGAAAAAAGCAGATGAACTGCACTACACGGACATGACAGATTAATGCAATTATTTCATTTTTCCTTAGTTTGCTTTAACGTCCCTGACTGCTATCACGTTCTATCCTTGTTTCAGTATTAATGACAATTTACATTGTTTGTATATATATTAATGAATGTTGGTTACGGTTGCTTGTTGCAACTGATGAGTACAACCTATTTGGAAATATAACTTCATCTGGTTACTAAATACTTCTTATGCAATTCGTATTTAACAAAGTTGCGCATTAAAAAAAAAATGACGTTACCATACATTATTTTATTATTGAAAAGCTGACGCAACAGACGGCAGGAATGGCCAAGGGCATACATCGCATTACAGAATTCACACTATTGAGATCAGTGTTAACTTAAGACCAAATTACTTCAGCACAAAACCTTATGGAACGTCCCCAGATGCAATCCTGCGGTTGAATTTTTATTTATTTATTTTTTATTTGTCTTTACAATTTAAATTGTGTGTTCGTTAGGCTGGTGTGCATTTTTGTTAATGCATAGCATTTTGCGACCCATACATTTTGCAAATGAAAACAAAATGCAACCTTGGTAATTAGCTATGTTTAATTGCTGATATCTTCACAACGATTGAGAACTGTTTTATGAATAATTGACAATCTGAACATCGGTATAAGTCGTAATGGTACTAGACATGATTCTATAAAATCAGATATTTAAAATACCCAAATTCACTAATAAATTAAAAATTAACTCTTTTAAAGAATTATCGCCACTTCTTTTACAACTATAAGCTGTGTCTGTATATTATAATATGTTTATTTGCTCTTCAAGTAAACACATATTATAATTATGTTATAGAAAAATGCAAATGAACTGCACTACACGGACATGATAGATTGATGCAATTGATTTCATTTATGTTATTTTGCTTTAACTTCCCCAACTGCAGTCACGTTCTATCCTTGTTTCAGTATTAATGACAATTTACATTGTTTGTATATATATATATATTAATGAATGTTGGTTACGGTTGCTTGTTGTAACTGATGAGTACAAACTATTTGGAAATATAACTTCATCTGGTTACTAAATACATCTTATGCAATTCGTATTTAACAAAGTTGCTCATTTAAAAAAAAAAATGACGTTACCAAACATTATTTTATTATTGAAAAGCTGACTCAACAGACGGCAGGCATGGCAAAGGGGATACATCGCATTACAGAATTCACACTATTGAGATCAGTGTTAACTTAAGACCAAATTACTTCAGCACTAAACGTTATGGATCGTCCCCTGGTGCAATCCTGCCGTTGAATTTTTATTTATTCTTTTTTTGTGTGTGTTAAATATTTCCTTATAATTTGAAACGTGAGCCCGTATAGCCAGTATGCATTTTTGGTAACGCATAGAATTTTGCTACCCGTACATTATGCAGATGTAAACAAAATGCAACCGTGGTAATTAGCTATATTTAATTGCTGATATCTTCAGAACGATAAAGAACTCTTTTATAAACATTTGAAAAACTGAACTTCGGTATATGTCGTATCGAAAGTAGACATGATTCTATAAAATCCGATATTTAAAATACCGAAATTCACTAATAAATTAAAAATAAAATGTTTTAAAGAATTATCGCCACTTCTTTTACAACTATAAGCTGTGTCTGTATATTATAATCAGTTTGTGTGCTCTTTAAGTAAACAAATATTATAATTAAGATATAGAAAAAAGCAGATGAACTGCACTACACGGACATGACAGATTAATGCAATTATTTCAATTTTCCTTAGTTTGCTTTAACGTCCCTGACTGCTATCACGTTCTATCCTTGTTTACATATTAATGAAAATTTACATTCATTGTATGTATTCATTCAATCAATCATGTGCCATGCGGGAAAGCGTGGGCGGTCATGACTCGTCATTTCACTCGATCGTCAGAGTCGTGGATCAGCTCAGTGTTCCTGTATCGGCCATGCCATGTGGCCACGCCATCCAGGTATTTTCCTCTAGATCTTCCTATTGATCTGTTCCCTTTGATCTTGCAAGTTTACACTAAGTTCTCCAATCCATTTCTTCTCATAACATGTCCAAAAACGTGTGACAGTCTACGTCTAATTTCTCTAATAAATTTAGGATTTTCATTTGTCTCCTGTAGTACTTGTTCAATTGTTTTTTCTATCTGTCCATGGTATTCTTTGCATTTTCCTCAGAAACCACATTTTTGAGCCATCAGAAGTTTTTCAGCTTGATTGCACATTGTCCAATTTTCACATCCATACAAAAGAGTATCTATGTATTAACGAACACTAATTACGGCTATTTGTTGCAGCTGATGAGACTAATCTATTTGGAAAAAATAACTTCATCTGGTTACTAAATACTTCTTATGCAATTCGTATTTTATAAAGCTGAGCATTTGTTTTTTTGAGTTGACGTTACCATACATTATTTTATTATTAAAAAGCTGACGCAATAGACAGCAGGCATGGCCAAGGGGATACATCGGTATTGTATTACAGAATTCACACCATTGAGATCAGTGTTAACTTACGCCTAAACTACTTCAGCACCATACCATATGGGACGTCCCCTGGTGCAATCCTGCTGTTGAATTTTTTTTTTTTTTTTTTTTTTTTTTTTTTTTTTAAATTTGTCTTTACAATTTAAATTGTGTGTTCGTAAGGTTAGTGTGCATTTTTGTTAATGCATAGCATTTTGCCACTAATACATATTGCAAATGTAAACAAAATACAACCTTGGTAATTAGCTATGTTTAATTGCTGATATCTTCACAATGATAGAGAACTGTTTTATAAATATTTGACAATCTGAACTTCGGTATAAGTCGTAATGGAACTAGACATGATTCTATAAAATCAGATATTTAAAATACCCAAATTCACTATTAAATTAAAAATAAACTCTTTTAAAGGATTATCGCTACTTATTTTACAACTATAAGCTGTGTCTGTATATTATAATATGTTTATTTGCTCTTCAAGTAAACACATATTATAATTATGTTATAGAAAAATGCAGATGAACTGCACTACACGGTCATGACAGATTGATGCAATTGATTTCATTTATTTTAGTTTGCTTTAACTTCCCCAACTGCAGTCACGTTCTATCCTTGTTTCAGTATTAATGACAATTTACATTGTTTGTATATATATATTAATGAATGTTGGTTACGGTTGCTTGTTGCAACTGATGAGTTCAACCTATTTGGAAATATAACTTCATCTGGTTACTAAATACATCTTATGCAATTCGTATTTAACAAAGTTGCGCATTTTTAAAAAAAATGACGTTACCAAACATTATTTTATTATTGAAAATCTGACTCAACAGACGGCAGGCATGGCCAAGGGGATACATCGCATTACAGAATTCACACTATTGAGATCAGTGTTAACTTAAGACCAAATTACTTCAGCACAAAACGTTACGGATCGTCCCCTGGTGCAATCCTGCCGTTCATTTTTTATTTTTTATTTTTTCAAATATTTATTTTTATAATTTAAAACGTGAGCTCGTATAGCCAGTATGCATTTTTGTTAACGCATAGCATTATGCTACCCATATATTATGCAGATATAAACAAAATGCAGCCATGTTAATTAGCTATATTTAATTGCTGATATCTTAAGAACGATAAAGAACTATTTTATAAACCTTTGAAAATCTAAACTTCGGTATATGTCGTATCGAAAGTAGACATGATTCTATAAAATCCGATATTTAACATACTAAAATTCACTAATAAATTAAAAATAAACTGTTTTAAAGAATTATCGCCACTTCTTTTACAACTATAAGCTGTGTCTGTATATTATAATCAGTTTGTGTGCTCTTCAAGTAAACAAATATTATAATTAAGTTATAGAAAAAGGCAGATGAACTGCACTACACGGACATGACAGATTAATGCAATTATTTCATTTTTTCTTAGTTTGCTTTAACTTCCCTGACTGCTGTCACGTTCTATCCTTGTTTACATAATAATAAAAATTTACATTCATTGTATGTATTCATTCAATCAATCATGTGCCATGCGAGAAAGCGTGGGCGGTTATGACTCTTCATTTCACTCGATCGCCAGAGTCGTGGATCAACTCAGTGTTCCTGTATCGTCCATGCCATGTGGCCACGCCATCCAGGTATTTTCCTCTATATCATCCTATTGGTCTGTTCCCTTCGATCTTGCAAGTTGACACTAAGTTCTCCAATCCGTTTCTTCTCATAACATGTCCAAAAAAGTTTGACTGTCTACGTCTAATTTCTCTATTAAATTTAGGATTTTCATTTGTCTCCTGTAGTACTTGTTCAATTGTTTTTTTATCTGTCCATGGTATTCTTTGAATTTTCCTCAGAAACCACATTTTTGCAGCCATCAGAAGTTTTTCAGCTTGATTGCACATTGTCCAATTTTCACATCCATACAAAAGAGTATGTATGTATTAACGAACACTAATAACGGCTATTTGTTGCAGCTGATGAGACTAATCTATTTGGAAAAAATAACTTCATCTGGTTACTAAATACTTCTTATGCAATTCGTATTTTATAAAGCTGAGCATTTGTTATTTTTGAGTTGACGTTACCATACATTATTTTATTATTAAAAAGCTGACGCAATAGATAGCAGGCATGGCCATGGGGATACATCGGTATTGTATTACAGAATTCACACCATTGAGATCAGTGTTAACTTACGCCTAAACTACTTCAGCACAAAACCACATGGAACGTCCCCTGGTGCAATCCTGCTGTTGAATTTTTTTTTTTTTTGTTAATTTGTCTTTACAATTTAAATTGTGTGTTCATAAGGTTAGTGTGCATTTTTGTTAATGCATAGCATTTTGCCACTAATACATATTGCAAATGTAAACAAAATGCAACCTTGGTAATTAGCTATGTTTAATTGCTGATATCTTCACACCGATAGAGAACTGTTTTATAAATATTTGACAATCTGAACTTCGGTATAAGTCGTAATGGAACTAGACATGATTCTATAAAATCAGATATTTAATATACCCAAATTCACTATTAAATTAAAAATAAACTCTTTTAAAGAATTATCCCTACTTATTTTACAACTATAAGCTGTGTCTGTATATTATAATATGTTTATTTGCTCTTCCAGTAAACACATATTATAATTATGTTATAGAAAAATGTAGATGAACTGCACTACACGGACATGACAGATTGATGCAATTGATTTCATTTATTTTAGTTTGCTTAAACTTCCCCAACTGCAGTCACGTTCTATCCTTGTTTCAGTATTAATGACAATTTACATTGTTTGTATATATATATTAATGAATGTTGGTTACGGTTGCTTGTTGCAACTGATAAGTACAACCTATTTGGAAATATAACTTCATCTGGTTACTAAATACATCTTATGCAATTCGTATTTAACAAAGTTGCGAATTTTAAAAAAAATTACGTTACCAAACATTATTTTATTATTGGAAAGTTGACTCAACAGACGGCAGGCATGGCCAAGGGGGTACATCGCATTACAGAATTCACACTAGTGAGATCAGTGTTAACTTAAGACCAAATTACTTCAGCACAAAACATTACGGATCGTCCCCTTGTGCAATCCTGCCGTTTATGTTTTATTTTTTATTTTTTTCAAATATTTATTTTTAGAATTTAAAACGTGAGTCCGTATAGCCAGTATGCAGTTTTGTTAACGCATAGAATTTTGCTACCCATACATTATGCAGATGTAAACAAAATGAAACCGTGGTAATTAGCTATATTTAATTGCTGATATCTTCAGAACGATAAAGAACTCTTTTATAAACATTTGAAAAACTGAACTTCGGTATATGTCGTATCGAAAGTAGACATGATTCTATAAAATCCGATATTTAAAATACCCACATTCAATAATAAATTAAAAATAAACCGTTTTACATAATTATCGCCTCTTCTTTTACAACTATAAGCTGTGTCTGTATATTATAATCAGTTTGTGTGCTCTTCAAGTAAACAAATATTATAATTAAGTTATAGCAAAAGGCAGATGAACTGCACTACACGGACATGACAGATTTATGCAAATATTTCATTTTTTCTTAGTTTGCTTTAACTTCCCTGACTGCTGTCACGTTCTATCCTTGTTTACATAATAATGAAAATTTACATTCATTGTATGTATTCATTCAATCAATCATGTGACAAGCGAGAAAGCGTGGGCGGTCATGACTCTTCATTTCACTCGATCGCCAGAGTCGTGGATCAACTCAGGGTTCCTGTATCGTCCATGCCATGTGGCCACGCCATCCAGGTATTTTCCTCTATATCATCCTATTGGTCTGTTCCCTTCGATCTTGCAAGTTGACACTACGCTCTCCAATCCGTTTCTTCTCATAACATGTCCAAAAAAGTTTGACTGTCTACGTCTAATTTCTCTATTAAATTTAGGATTTTAATTTGTCTCCTGTAGTACTTGTTCTATTGTTTTTTATCTGTCCATGGTATTCTTTGCATTTTCCTCAGAAACCACATTTTTGCAGCCATCAGAAGTTTCTCAGCTTGATTGCACATTGTCCAATTTTCACATCCATACAAAAGAGTATCTATGTATTAACGATCACTAATTACGGCTATTTGTTGCAGCTGATGAGACTAATCTATTTGGAAAAAATAACTTCATCTGGTTACTAAATACTTCTTATGCAATTCGTATTTTATAAAGCTGAACATTTGTTTTTTTGAGTTGACGTTACCATACATTATTTTATTATTAAAAAGCTGACGCAATAGACAGCAGGCATGGCCAAGGGGATACATCGGTATTGTATTACAGAATTCACACCATTGAGATCAGTGTTAACTTACGCCTAAACTACTTCAGCACAAAACCATATGGAACGTCCCCTGGTGCAGTCCTGCTGTTGAATTTTTTTTTTTTTTTAATTTGCCTTTACAATTTAAATTGTGTGTTCGTAAGGTTAGTGTGCATTTTTGTTAATGCATAGCATTTTGCCACTAATACATATTGCAAATGTAAACAAAATGCAACCTTGGTAATTAGCTATGTTTAATTGCTGATATCTTCACACCGATAGAGAACTGTTTTATACATATTTGACAATCTGAACTTCGGTATAAGTCGTAATGGAACTAGACATGATTCTATAAAATCAGATATTTAAAATACTATTAAATTAAAAATAAACTCTTTTAAAGAATTGTCGCTACTTATTTTACAACTATAAGCTGTGTCTGTATATTATAATATGTTTATTTGATCTTCCAGTAAACACATATTATAATTATGTTATAGAAAAATGCAGATGAACTGCACTACACGGACATGACAGATTGATGCAATTGATTTTATTTATTTTAGTTTGCTTTAACTTCCCCAACTGCAGTCACGTTCTATCCTTGTTTCAGTATTAATGACAATTTACATTGTTTGTATATATATATTAATGAATGTTGGTTACGGTTGCTTGTTGCAACTGATGAGTACAACCTATTTGGAAATATAACTTCATCTGGTTACTAAATACATCTTATGCAATTCGTATTTAACAAAGTTGCGCATTTAAAAAAAAATGACGTTACCAAACATTATTTTATTATTGAAAAGTTGACTCAACAGACGGCGGGCATGGCCAAGGGGATACATCGCATTACAGAATTCACACTATTGAGATCAGTGTTAACTTAAGACCAAAATACTTCAGCACGAAACGTTACGGATCGTCCCCTGGTGCAATCCTGCCGTTGAATTTTTATTTATTCTTTTTTTGTGTGTTAAATATTTCCTTATAATTTAAAACGTGAGCCCGTATAGCCAGTACGCATTTTTGTTAACGCATAGAATTTTGCTACCCGTACATTATGCAGATGTAAACAAAATGCAACCGTGGTAATTAGCTATATTTAATTGCTGATATCTTAAGAACGATAAAGAACTCGTTTATAAACATTTGAAAAACTGAACTTCGGTATATGTCGTATCGAAAGTAGACATGATTCTATAAAATCCGATATTTAAAATACTAAAAAATTAATTAATAAATTAAAAATAAACTGTTTTAAATAATTATCGCAACTTCTTTTACAACTATAAGCTGTGTCTGTATATTATAATCAGTTTGTGTGCTCTTCAAGCAAACAAATATTATAATTATGTTATAGAAAATAGCAGATGAACTGCACTACACGGACATGACAGATTAATGCAATTATTTCATTTTTCCTTAGTTTGCTTTAACGTCCCTGACTGCTATCACGTTCTATCCTTGTTTCAGTATTAATGACAATTTACATTGTTTGTATATATATTAATGAATGTTGGTTACGGTTGCTTGTTGCAACTGATGAGTACAACCTATTTTGAAACATAACTTCATCTGGTTACTAAATACTTCTTATGCAATTCGTATTTAACAAAGTTGCGCATTAAAAAAAAAATGACGTTACCATACATTATTTTATTATTGAAAAGCTGACGCAACAGACGGCAGGAATGGCCAAGGGGATACATCGCATTACAGAATTCACACTATTGAGATCAGTGTTAACTTAAGACCAAATTACTTCAGCACAAAACGTTACGGATCGTCCCCTGGTGCAATCCTGCCGTTTATGTTTTATTTTTTATTTTTTTCAAATATTTATTTTTATAATTTAAAACGTGAGCTCGTATAGCCAGTATGCAGTTTTGTTAACGCATAGCATTATGCTACCCATATATTATGCAGATGTAAACAAAATGCAGCCATGGTAATTAGCTATATTTAATTGCTGATATCTTCATAACGATAAAGAACTCTTTTATAAACATTTGAAAAACTGAACTTCGGTATATGTCGTATCGAAAGTAGACATGATTCTATAAAATCCGATATTTAAAATACCAAAATTCACTAATAAATTAAAAATAAACTGTTTTAAAGAATTATCGCCACTTCTTTTACAACTATAAGCTGTGTCTGTATATGATAATCAGTTTGTGTGCTCTTCAAGTAAACAAATATTATAATTAAGTTATAGAAAAAGGCAGATGAACTGCACTACACGGACATGACAGATTAATGCAATTATTTCATTTTTTCTTAGTTTGCTTTAACTTCCCTGACTGCTGTCACGTTCTATCCTTGTTTACATAATAATAAAAATTTACATTCACTGTATGTATTCATTCAATCAATCATGTGCCATGCGAGAAAGCGTGGGCGGTCATGACTCTTCATTTCACTCGATCGCCAGAGTCGTGAATCAACTCAGGATTCCTGTATCGTCCATGCCATGTGGCCACGCCATCCAGATATTTTCCTCTATATCATCCTATTGGTCTGTTCCCTTCGATCTTGCAAGTTGACACTAAGTTCTCCAATCCGTTTCTTTTCATAACATGTCCAAAAAAGTTTGACTGTCTACGTCTAATTTCTCTATTAAATTTAGGATTTTCATTTGTCCCCTGTAGTACTTGTTCTATTGTTTTTTATCTGTCCATGGTATTCTTTGCATTTTCCTCAGAAACCACATTTTTGCAGCCATCAGAAGTTTCTCAGCTTGATTGCACATTGTCCAATTTTCACATCCATACACAAGAGTATGTATGTATTAACGAACACTAATTACGGCTATTTGTTGCAGCTGATGAGACTAATCTATTTGGAAAAAATAACTTCATCTGGTTACTAAATACTTCTTATGCAATTCGTATTTTATAAAGCTGAACATTTGTTTTTTTGAGTTGACGTTACCATACATTATTTTATTATTAAAAAGCTGATGCAATAGACAGCAGGCATGGCCAAGGGGATACATCGGTATTGTATTACAGAATTCACACCATTGAGATCAGTGTTAACTTACGCCTAAACTACTTCAGCACAAAACCATATGGAACGTCACCTGGTGCAGTCCTGCTGTTGAATTTTTTTTTTTCTTTAAATTTGCCTTTACAATTTAAATTGTGTGTTCGTAAGGTTAGTGTGCATTTTTGTTAATGCATAGCATTTTGCCACTAATACATATTGCAAATGTAAACAAAATGCAACCTTGGTAATTAGCTATGTTTAATTGCTGATATCTTCACACCGATAGAGAACTGTTTTATACATATTTGACAATCTGAACTTCGGTATAAGTCGTAATGGAACTAGACACGATTCTATAAAATCAGATATTTAAGATACTATTAAATTTAAAATAAACTCTTTTAAAGAATTGTCGCTACTTATTTTACAACTATAAGCTGTGTCTGTATATTATAATATGTTTATTTGCTCTTCCAGTAAACACATATTATAATTATGTTATAGAAAAATGCAGATGAACTGCACTACACGGACATGACAGATTGATGCAATTGATTTTATTTTTTTTAGTTTGCTTTAACTTACCCAACTGCAGTCACGTTCTATCCTTGTTTCAGTATTAATGACAATTTACATTGTTTGTATATATATATTAATGAATGTTGGTTACGGTTGCTTGTTGCAACTGATGAGTACAACCTATTTGGAAATATAACTTCATCTGGTTACTAAATACATCTTATGCAATTCGTATTTAACAAAGTTGCGCATTTTAAAAAAATGACGTTACCAAACATTATTTTATTATTGAAAAGTTGACTCAACAGACGGCAGGCATGGCCAAGGGGATACATCGCATTACAGAATTCACACTATTGAGATCAGTGTTAACTTAAGACCAAAATACTTCAGCACGAAACGTTATGGATCGTCCCCTGGTGCAATCCTGCCGTTGAATTTTTATTTATTCTTTTTTTTTTTTTTGTGTTAAAAAAAAAAGGACATTATTTTATCCTAAAAAGTCCTCTAAAAGTACTGGAGAGTTTTGGTCAGAGACCATAACTTTATGAAGGGAAAATCCCAACTGCACCTCCCCGTGGTAGAGGATGGAAACACACCACGGTGTGGCTAACACAGCTCTGGGGACCGAGTATCCACCGGAATAAGTGGACAACTCTGCACCTGAGCAGGGCAGGGCACTCACTTGTCCTTACAGTCGGAAATGGCTGTCAAAGGCAGAGTTAAAAGACCACCGTGTGAATGTGGAAGGCAAGGGGAAACCACCACATTATCTTCCCAAGACTTCATGGCAAAACATAAATCAAAGTTAGTGAAGGACGTTAATGGCTGTCTTAGGGCATCCTCGTCCGGTAGGGACAGTCATGAGCCACAGGTGACACCAGACCGTCATCCAGCTACTGATGGCAAAATCATAACTAAAATAAATAAATTTAGAGTAGGAACATGGAATGTTAGGACATTAAATGAGCTAGGAAAGTTGACCAATGTTCTAAGAGAGATGGATAGCATGAAAATGAATATACTAGGCGTTAGTGAGATGAGATGGAAGGGATCGGGCAAAATTATAGCTGACAATCACACAATAATTTATTCTGGAGGGAAAACACATGAAAAAGGTGTAGGAATAATATTAGACGAAAAAACAGCCAAGTCAATTAATGGATACTGGTGTATTTCAGATAGAGTTATTATGGTATAAATCAAAGGCAAACCAATAGACATAAATATTATACAAGTATATGCACCAACAGCAAGCAGTAGTGATGAAGAAATACAACACTTTTACGACGAAATAGAAATGGCGATGGCTCAAATTGGATCACAAGAAATAAAAATACTACTTGGTGATTTTAATGCAAAAGTAGGAAAGGGAAAAATGGAGGATGTAGTGGGGAATTATGGTTTAGGTACAAGAAATGAAAGAGGGGAAATGCTAATAGAATGGGCAAATATCAATGAGATGATAATTGGAAACACATGGTTTAAACACCATAAAAGACGACTGTACACATGGATAAGCCCTGATAAGAAAATACGCAACCAAATTGACTACATACTAAATAATAAAAGATTCAGAAATGCGTTAATTAATGTAAAGACAATGCCTGGTGCTGACTGTAATAGTGATCATGTACCACTATGTGGACAAATAAAAGTAAGATTAAAGAGAGGGAAAAAAATGGTTAAGAACATGAGACTTAATAAAGAGGTTCTGAAAATAGATAAAGAAATGCAAGAACAATACAGAGTGACTGTGAAAAATAGGTACAATGCAATAACTAAAATACAGAGTATAGATGAACAATGGGAAATGTTAAGGGACTCCATTCATCAAACTATCAAAGAAGTATTACCGGAGAGAGGCAAAATAGCTAAGAAAAAATTAAGATATCTTAAAACTGATGGACAAAAGAAAACAGAGTAAAAATGACAAACAAGAATACGCTAAGATAAATAAAGAAATAAAAGATAAATGTGGGAAGGCTAAAGAAAGTTGGTTAAACGAGCAATGCAAAAAAATTGAATTAAATTCCATTAAAGATACAAAAAATATGCACAGAAAAATCAGTGAGCTTACAGGAAGAAAAATAAGAATAAATACAGGGTGTTTGAAATCAAAAACAGGAAAGATAATATTAGAGGAAGATGCTATAATGAAGAGGTGGAATGAGTATATAAGAGAATTATATGAAGGAGAAAGGGGAGAATTAACAGAAGATAGTAACTTAGAAGGTCCACCTATTCTGAAAGAAGAAGTTGCTGACGCTATGAAACGTATGAAGAAAGGAAAAACAGCTGGGCCAGATGAAATCACAATAGAAGAATTAGAAGTATTGGGAGAATTTGGAGTAGATATATTAACCAAAATGTTGAATGATATTTACAGCAGTGGATATTTACCCAGTGATATGCTGAAATCTTTATTTATAGCTATACCAAAAAGACCAGGAGCAATTGATTGTGAAGATTTTCGTACAATTAACCTTATAAACCATATCACTAAGCTTCTACTCAGAATCATAATGAGAAGAATCAAAAAGAAAATAAAAATGGAAATTAGTGAAGAACAGTATGGATTTGTGGAAGGAAAGGGCACAAACAATGCAATTTATACATTACGGACACTAATAGAAAGGTCAATAGAGAAACAGAGAGACATATATTTGTGCTTCATAGATTATACTAAGGCATTTGATAAAGTAAAACATGATGAACTGATTAAAATGTTGGAAGATATCAACATTGATGGAAAAGATTTAAGAATAATAAAGAATGTTTACTGGAACCAAGTAGCAGCAATTAAAATGGGAAATAAAGAGGGTAGTTACGAACGGATAAAGCTAGGAGTACGACAAGGGTGTGTCTTGTCACCAGATCTTTTCTCCCTGTATAGCGAAGTAATAATGAGAGAGATCAAAGAGATGCCAGGAATACTAGTTGGAGGTTATAATATAAATAATATACGCTATGCAGATGACACAGTATTGGTGGCGGATAATTCAACAGACCTACAACAATTATTAGACGTTGTAGTAACAGAGAGTGCAAGGAAAGGACTCTCCTTGAATATCAAGAAAACAGTAACAATGGTAATATCAAAGAAAATGGTGACACCAAAATGTGACATAGAAATAGAAGGGAAAATCCTTAACCAAGTTGATAATTTTAGATACCTAGGGGCATTTATAACATCAGATGGAAGATGTACAACAGAGATTAGGAGTAGAATAGGGCAGGCAAAAGCCGCTTTTCAGAAAATGAAGAGTATCTTATGCAATAAGTCACTATCACTGAATGTAAGAAAGAGAGTGCTGAAATGCTATGTAGAACCAGTTTTGCTGTATGGCAGTGAATCTTGGAACGTAAATGAACAAATTAAGAAGAAATTAGAAGCAACAGAGATGTGGTTCCTGAGACGAATGTTGCGAATTCCTTGGACTGCCAGAGTAACTAACGACGACTGCCTGAAACAGGCTAATGAAACTAGAACATTATATACAACAATAAGACAGAGACAAACATCTTTCTTCGGTCACGTGATGAGAAGAGAGGCATTGGAGAACATCGTAACAACTGGAAAGATCGAGGGGAAGAGAGACAGAGGTAGACCAAGAGAAGTGATGCTGGATGGATTGAGACGGTGGCATGGAGGAATATCAGCACCAGAGTTGATCCAGAAAACCAAAGACCGAGATCTATGGAGAGCCATGAACGCCTACGCCAGCCGGCACGGCACTTGATGATGATGATGTGTGTTAAATATTTCCTTATAATTTAAAACGTGAGCCCGTATAGCCAGTACGCATTTTTGTTAACGCATAGAATTTTGCTACCCGTACATTATGCAGATGTAAACAAAATGCAACCGTGGTAATTAGCTATATTTAATTGCTGATATCTTAAGAACGATAAAGAACTCTTTTATAAACATTTGAAAAACTGAACTTCGGTATATGTCGTATCGAAAGTAGACATGATTCTGTAAAATCCGATATTTAAAATACTAAAGAATTAATTAATAAATTAAAAATAAACTGTTTTAAATAATTATCGCAACTTCTTTTACAACTATAAGCTGTGTCTGTATATTATAATCAGTTTGTGTGCTCTTCAAGTAAACAAATATTATAATTAAGTTATAGAAAAAAGCAGATGAACTGCACTACACGGACATGACAGATTAATGCAATTATTTCATTTTTCCTTAGTTTGCTTTAACGTCCCTGACTGCTATCACGTTCTATCCTTGTTTCAGTATTAATGACAATTTACATTGTTTGTATATATATTAATGAATGTTGGTTACGGTTGCTTGTTGCAACTGATGAGTACAACCTATTTGGAAATATAACTTCATCTGGTTACTAAATACTTCTTATGCAATTCGTATTTAACAAAGTTGCGCATTAAAAAAAAAATGACGTTACCATACATTATTTTATTATTGAAAAGCTGACGCAACAGACGGCAGGAATGGCCAAGGGCATACATCGCATTACAGAATTCACACTATTGAGATCAGTGTTAACTTAAGACCAAATTACTTCAGCACAAAACCTTATGGAACGTCCCCAGATGCAATCCTGCGGTTGAATTTTTATTTATTTATTTTTTATTTGTCTTTACAATTTAAATTGTGTGTTCGTTAGGCTGGTGTGCATTTTTGTTAATGCATAGCATTTTGCGACCCATACATTTTGCAAATGAAAACAAAATGCAACCTTGGTAATTAGCTATGTTTAATTGCTGATATCTTCACAACGATTGAGAACTGTTTTATGAATAATTGACAATCTGAACATCGGTATAAGTCGTAATGGTACTAGACATGATTCTATAAAATCAGATATTTAAAATACCCAAATTCACTAATAAATTAAAAATTAACTCTTTTAAAGAATTATCGCCACTTCTTTTACAACTATAAGCTGTGTCTGTATATTATAATATGTTTATTTGCTCTTCAAGTAAACACATATTATAATTATGTTATAGAAAAATGCAGATGAACTGCACTACACGGACATGACAGATTGATGCAATTGATTTCATTTATTTTAGTTTGCTTTAACTTCCCCAACTGCAGTCACGTTCTATCCTTGTTTCAGTATTAATGGCAATTTACATTGTTTGTATATATATATTAATGATTGTTGGTTACGGTTGCTTGTTGCAACTGATGAGTACAACCTATTTGGAAATATAACTTCATCTGGTTACTAAATACATCTTATGCAATTCGTATTTAACAAAGTTGCGCATTTAAAAAGAAAATGACGTTACCAAACATTATTTTATTATTGAAAAGTTGACTCAACAGACGGCAGGCATGGCCAAGGGGATACATCGCATTACAGAATTCACACTATTGAGATCAGTGTTAACTTAAGACCAAATTACTTCAGCACAAAACGTTATGGATCGTCCCCTGGCGCAATTCTGCCGTTGAATTTTTATTTATTCTTTTTTTTTTGTGTGTTAAATATTTCCTTATAATTTAAAACGTGAGCCCGTATAGCCAGTATGCATTTTTGTTAACGCATAGAATTTTGCTACCCGTACATTATGCAGATGTAAACAAAATGCAACCGTGGTAATTAGCTATATTTAATTGCTGATATCTTCAGAACGATAAAGAACTCTTTTATAAACATTTCAAAAACTGAACTTCGGTATATGTCATATCGAAAGTAGACATGATTCTATAAAATCCGATATTTAAAATACCAAAATTCACTAATAAATTAAAAATAAACTGTTTTAAAGAATTATCGCCACTTCTTTTACAACTATAAGCTGTGTCTGTATATTATAATCAGTTTGTGTGCTCTTCAAGTAAACAAATATTATAATTAAGTTATAGAAAAAGGCAGATGAACTGCACTACACGGACATGACAGATTTATGCAAATATTTCGTTTTTTCTTAGTTTGCTTTAACTTCCCTGACTGCTGTCACGTTCTATCCTTGTTTACATATTAATGAAAATTTACATTCATTGTATGTATTCATTCAAACAATCATGTGCCATGCGGGAAAGTGTGGGCGGTCATGACTCGTCATTTCTCTCGATCGTCAGAGTCGTGGATCAGCTCAGTGTTCCTGTGTCGGCAATGCCATGTGGCCACGCCATCCAGGTATTTTTCTCTAGATCTTCCTATTGGTCTGTTCCCTTTGATCTTGCAAGTTGACACTAAGTTCTCCAATCCATTTCTTCTCATAACATGTCCAAAAACGTGTGACTGTCTACGTCTAATTTCTCTAATAAATTTAGGATTTTCATTTGTCTCCTGTAGTACTTGTTCAATTGTTTTTTATCTGTCCATGGTATTCTTTGCATTTTCCACAGAAACCACATTTTTACAGGCATCAGAAGTTTTTCAGCTTGATTGCACATTGTCCAATTTTCACATCCATACAAAAGAGTATGTATGTATTAACGAACACTAATTACGGCTATTTGTTGCAGCTGATTAGACTAATCTATTTGGAAAAATAACTTCATCATGTTACTAAATACTTCTTATGCAATTCGTATTTTATAAAGCTGAGCATTTGTTTTTTTGAGTTGACGTTACCATACATTATTTTATTATTAAAAAGCTGACGCAATAGACAGCAGGCATGACCAAGGGGATACATCGGTATAGTATTACAGAATTCACACCATTGAGATCTGTGTTAACTTACGCCTAAACTACTTTAGCACAAAACCTTATGGAAAGTCACCTGGTGCAATCCTGTGGTTGAATTTTTATTTATTTATTTTTTATTTGTCTTTACAATTTAAATTGTGTGTTCGTAAGACTAGTGTGCATTTTTGTTAATGCATAGCATTTTGTGACCCATACATTTTGCAAATGTAAACAAAATGCAACCGTGGTAATTAGCTATGTTTAATTGCTGATTTCTTCACAACGATAGAGAACTGTTTTATAAATATTTGACAATCTGATCTTCGGTATAAGTCGTAATGGTACTAGACATGATTCTATAAAATCAGATATTTAAAATACCAAAATTCACTAATAAATTAAATATAAACTCTTTTAAAGAATTATGGCCACTTCTTTTACAAATATAAGCTGTCTGTATATTATAATATGTTTCTTTGCTCTTCAAGTAAACACATATTATAATTATGTTATAGAAAAAGGCAGATGAACTGCACTACACGGGCATAACAGATTAATGCAATTGATTTTTTTTTTTTTTTTTTTTTTATTTTTTAGTTTGCTTTAACTTCTTCAACTGCAGTCACGTTCTATCCTTGTTTCAGTATTAATGACAATTTACATTGTTTGTATATATACATTAATGAATGTTGGTTACGGTTACTTGTTGCAACTGATGAGTACAACCTATTTGGAAATATAACTTCATCTGGTTACTAAATACTTCTTATGCAATTCGTATTTAACAAAGTTGCGCATTGTTAAAAAAAAATGACGTTACCATACATTATTTTATTATTGAAAATCTAACCCAACAGACGGCAGGCATGGCCAACGGGATACATCGCATTACAGAATTCACACTATTGAGATCAGTGTTAATTTAAGACCGAAGTACTTCAGCATAAAACGTTACGGTGCAATCCTGCTGTTGAATTTTTATTTATTATTTTTTTTCAAATATTTTTTTATAATTTAAAACTTGAGCTCGTATAGCCAGTATGCATTTTTGTTAACGCATAGCATTATGCTAGCCATACATTATGCAGATGTAAACAAAATGCAGCCATGGTAATTAGCTATATTTAATTGCTGATATCTTCAGAACGATAAAGAACTCTTTTATAAACATTTGACAATCTGAACTTCGGTATAAGTCGTAATGGAACTAGACATGATTCTATAAAATCTGATATTTAAAATACCCAAATTCACTAATAAATTAAAAATAAACTCTTTTAAAGAATTATCGCCACTTCTTTTACAACTATAAGCTGTGCCTGTATATTATAATATGTTTATTTGCTCTTCAAGTAAACTCATATTATAATTATGTTATAGAAAAAGGCAGATGAACTGCACTACACGGACATGACAAATTAATGCAATTATTTCATTTTTTCTTAGTTTGCTTTAACGTCCCTGACTGCTGTCACGTTCTATCCTTGTTTACATATTAATGAAAATTTACATTCATTGTATGTATTCATTCAATCAATGATGTGCCATGCGGGAAAGCGTGGGCGGTCATGACTCGTCATTTCACTCGATCGTCAGAGTCGTGGATCAGCTCAGTGTTCCTGTATCGGCCATGCCACGTGGCCACGCAATCCAGGTATTTTCCTCTAGATCTTCCTATTGGTCTGTTCCCTTTGATCTTGCAAGTTTACACTAAGTTCTCCAATCCATTTCTTCTCATAACATGTCCAAAAACGTGTGACTGTCTACGTCTAATTTCTCTAATAAATTTAGGATTTTCATTTGTCTCCTATAGTACTTGGTCAATTGTTTTTTTTTTTAAATCTGTTTATGGTATTCTTTGCATTTTCCTCAAAAACCACATTTCTGCAGCCATCAGAAGTTTTTCAGCTTTATTGCACATTGTCCAATTTTGACATCCATACAAAAGAGTATGTATGTATTAACGAACACTAATTACGGCTATTTTTGCTATTTGTTGCAGCTGATGAGACTAATCTATTTGGAAAAATAACTTCATCTGGTTACTAAATACTTCTTATGCAATTCGTATTTTATAAAGCTGAGCATTTGTTTTTGTTTTTTTTAAATTGACGTTACCATTCATTATTTTATGTTTGAACTATTGGGGTTGGAACTCTTCGCTGGCCTCTGGGGATGGGGTCGGAGCGCTTATGGGATTTCCCCGAATGCTGTGATGTCGCTTCCTAAATCAATCAATCAATCAATTTTATTTTTGAAAAGCTGACCCAACGGTCGGCAGGAATGGCCAAAGAGATACATCGGTATTGTATTACAGGATTGACACTATTGAGATCAGTGTTAACTGACGCCTAAACTACTTCAGCACAAAACCTTACGGAACGTCCCCTGATGCAATCCTGCCGTTGAATTTTTATTTAATTATGTTTTTTTTTAATTTTTCTTTATAATTGAAAGTGTGCTCGTAAGGCCATTATGCATTTTTGTTAATGGGTAGGATTTTGCGACCCATACATTATGAAGATGTAAACAAAATGCAGCCGTGGTAATTAGCTATATTTAATGGCTGATATCTTCACAACGATACAGAACTGTATTATTAGTTAGTTAGTTAGTTAGTCTTTCCTCTTGAGCCTAAGGCGGCGCATAGGGCAGAAGTCCTGTCTCTCCATGCTTGGCGGTTCGCTGCTACCTGTTGTAGATCTTGGATATTTACTTGGCCATTGAATGAGCCTTCTCTAATGATGGTTCTACGCAGGGTCTCTCTTGGTCTTCCCCGTTTTCTTTTCCCTACTGGTGACCATATGAGGGCTTGGTAGGGGAGTCTTGACTTGTCCATTCTGAGTGCATGGCCGATGTAGTTCCAACGGCGTCTTCTTATGAAATTGGATACTGTATCTTGCTTAGTCTCTTGTCTTATTTGCGAATTGGTTCTGAAGTCTGTCCAGTGGATGTTTAGAAGTCTTCTAAGACATTTGTTCTCAAAATTGTCTAATTTTTTATCTAAAGCTACCGTTGATTTCCAACTTTCACATCCATACGTTAACACTGGAATCACACAAGAGTTGAAGATTTTAAGTTGTGTGTGTTTGCTGAGTGTCTTTGACTTCCAGATGTTTGACAGTTTATTGAAGGCACTAGATGCCAATGCGATTCTACATGATATTTCTGGTGTTTAGTCCCCTGTAGATGTCATTTTGCTTCCTAGGTATGTAAAGCTGTTGACTTTTTCAAGAACGTAGCTGTTCAATTTGGTGTCATCTGAACTGTTGGTAAGATCAATAGTCTTTGTTTTTGTGGTGTTAATTTGGAGACCAATTTGCCCTGAAACATTTTGGAGGTGGTTTATTTTCTCTTGGGCATCCGGGTGTGTTGAACTCAAAAGCACTATGTCGTCGGCAAAGTCCAGGTCTTCTAGAATTTTGTCAACCCAATGGATACCCATATTTGTGTTGTTTGTGCATTTGCGCATGACCCAATCGATAGCTATTCCAAAAAGCATCGGTGATAAGACACAACCCTGTTTCACTCCTGTTTCGACTGAGAACGCAGTCGAGTTGCCTGTTTCTGTTCTTACGCAGCAACGTGTTTCTTTGTAGAAAGATTTTATGACGTTGGTATATTTGGTAGGAAAACCATAGATGTTAAGTAGATTCCAAAGTGAAGGACGGTGGATACTGTCGAAGGCTTTTTGAAAGTCGACAAAGTTGGTGATTAATTTCAACTGGAATTCTACGGAGTCTTCAATGATTATTCTGAGGGTGAAAATGTGGTGAGAACTGTATTATAAACAGTTGAAAATCTGATCTTCGAATTGGTAATGGATGTAGACATGATTCTATAAAATCAGATATTTAAAATATTGAAATATTGAAATATTGAACGTGATTTGTTGGTCTACTTACTTTATAAAATGAATTTTTGAAGGGTGCGACGTACAGAACCGTAAAGTATGAAGGGATAAACAATATCAAGTAATCGGTTCTTGTTTTACGCGATCTTGAAATAATCTTAATTCCCCCCTGGAAACCCTAAAATTCCTCCCGGGGGGAGGGGGGGGGGAATTCCCCACTGGTTGAGAACCACTGTTCTAGCCATTACATTATATGGGCTCCTTCATCAGGAAATAACAAGTGTATATTAATACAAAAGTATAGTGATAGTGCCGGTCTCTCTGGCCGAGGGGTTACACGACTTTCTCCGTACTCCCGTTTATCCACGCAGGGTCTCGCAGGGCGCGAGAATTGGAAGCGGTTCTACCCGCCCTGGTGACTTGCGGGATTATGATCCGGCCGCTCAGAAATCAATGGTAAACTACTGAGCGTAATCTTGCCAAGAGATCAACAATCAGCTGAAAGACGCTGGTGTTGACAGTAATGTCTGGTACAGGATATGCGAATTAAAAACAAAAACAAATAAAAATAGTGATAGTAAAAATTAAAATTAATTGATTCATTTTGTATCCACTTCTACGCCGAGGTGCAGAACGAAAACGGGCTTTTAATAATTTGGCATTGCTTAATCTCTGTCTCAGTTTTCAGGGGAATAAAATCTCCGTCTGGAATTGTTGGAAAATATCACCTGTCTGGACTTGACGGGGAGTACAATCTGTTTGGAAGTTGCGGGGAATGCAATCTATCTGGACGTTGCGGGGATTGCAATCTGTCTAGACTTGACGGGGAATACAATCTGTCTGGACAAAGGGGGGATATAATATTTCTGGACTTGACGGGGAATACAATCTGTCTGGACTTGACGGGGAATACAATCTGTCTGGACTTGACGGGGAATATGATCTGTCTGGACTTGACGGAAAATACAATCTGTCTGAACTTGACGGGGATTACAATCTATCTTGACTTAATGGGGAATATAATCTGCCTGGGCTTGATAGGGAATATAATCTGTCTGGACTTAATACGGAACATTATCTGACTGGACTTGACGGGGAATGCAATCTGTCTGGATTTATCGGGGAATATGATCTGTCAGGATTTTGACGGGGAATGTAATTTGTCTGGACTTGACGGGGAATAAAATCTGTCTGGACTTGATGGAGAATATAATCTGGATTTGACGGGGAACATAATACGTCTGGACTTGACGTGAAATGCAATCTGTCTGGACTTGACAGGGAATGTAATCTGTCTGGACAAAAGGGGGGATATAATATTTCTGGACTTGACGGGGAATGCAGTCTGTCTGGACTTGACGGGGAATATATTCTGTCTGGACTTAATAGGGAATATAATCAGTCTAGACTTGGCGGGGAATATAATCTGTCTGGAATTGACGGAGAATATAATATGTCTGGACTTGACGGGGAATGCAGTCTGTCTGGACTTGACGGTGAGTATAATCTGTCTGGACTTGACGGGGAATGCAATGTGTTTGGACTTGACGGGGAATATTATCTGACTGGACTTAACGGGGAATATAATATGTCTGGACTTGACCGGGAATATAATCTGTCTGGATTTGAAGGGGAATACAATCTGTCTTGACTTGACGGAGAATGTTATCTGTCTGGACTTGCAGGGAATACAATACGTCTGGACTTGACGGGGAATGTTATCTGTCTGGACTTAATACGGAATATAATCTGGACTTGACGGGTAACATAATACGTCAGGACTTGACGTGAAATGCAATCTGTCTGGACTTGACAGGCATATAATCTGTCTGGACTTGATGGGGAATATAATCTGTCTGGGAAAATGGGGGTTATAATATTTCTGGACGTGACGTGAAATGCCATCAGTCTGGACTTAACGGGGAATATTATATGTCTGGATTTGACAGGGAATATCATATGTCTGGATTTGACAGGGAATATATTATATCTGGACTTGACAGGAAATATAATCTGTTTGTATTTAAGGCTAAAATATTATCTATGACTGGGTTTGCTGAGGAATGTAATCGGTGTCTGCGTTTGCTGGAGAATACAATCTATGCCGGAGTGTACTGTTGAATAATATATATGTCAGAGTTTGCTGGGGAATACAATATATGTCTGAGTTTGCTGAGAAATATAATTTCTGTCTGAGTTTGCTGATGAATACAATCTCTGAGTGTGCTGGGGAATATAATCTCTCTCTGGGTTTGCTGGAGGATATCTCTGTTTGGACCTTTAGGGGCATATCGTATCTTGGGTATCATAACCACCAATATTTATGGCATCATATTGCTTCTTGGTTATATCATCTCTGACATTTCTCATTATATTTTCGGCGTACAGTTTAAACAAATAGGGGGACAACACACCGTCCTGACGGACTCTTTGCTTCATGTGAACCCATTCTGATATCTCGCCATATATTCTAACCGCTGCTTGTTGTCTAGATAGAGCATTTGTATGAGTTGTACTACATGTGATTAAAAGCCCATTTTCCTCATGATTTCCCAAAGTTTATGATGTTGTACAAGTCAAATGCCTTTGAAAAATCAACAGAACATGAGACTAGGTTTACATTAAATTCTCTACACTTCTCTATTATTAAGTGCTTGTTGAGTATGCGATCTCTTGTTCGTCTTCCTTGTCTACATCCTACTTGAACCACGTTTATCTCTTCTTCCGTTATCTTATGAAGTCTTCCCATTATGATTTTTAGTAGAATCTTACTTTCTTGACTGATCAGGGAAACAGTTCTATAGTTGGTGCATACTTTCATGTTGCCCTATTTCGGTATTGGAAAGAAGATATTTCTCTATCAATCTAATTGCCATATACCATATTTCATATCTTTTTACATAATGCATGATAGATGAGTATTGTTCCTCCTCCTCCCGCTTTAATTAGTTCTGCTGGTATCTCATCACATCCTGGTGATTTACCATTCTTCATGATCTTTACTGCCCATGTAATTTTATCAAATGATGGTTCAGGTTATGTCTCTGCTGTCAATGGTTCGTGTATCTCATTTATATCCTCACAGTCATTCATATTATACATTCCACTGCAGTTTTTCTGCCAAAGTTCTAGAAGTTTTCTAGATTATGTAAGGGTATTTCCCAGCTTGTCACAGATAACATTTAATTGTGGTTGAACATTTCTTGTCAATAACATAATTTCTTTGAACATTTCGTAATCTCTTCCACTCTTATAATGTTGTGCTATTCTAGTAACATTTGCACCTTGCCGTCTTGACAGACAATAGTTTGTTACATTGTGCTTCATAAAGGCATAATAACTACAACATATGGCGGTGGCGTATGTAACTGATAAGGCCGATTCGCGCTGTAAATGTTCGTCCACAGTGGATGCATGTGAACACATGGACATTTCCACCATCATGCACCATCTTACGGCTCACACGCTCGGTGTGTGACTTTTCTGCAATCATTTTCTCCTTTGTCTTTTTTCCATTTCTGATCTTTGCCCTCCATGCAACACGTTCGGGCGGTGACTTGCTCCCAATGTGTATTATCAATGCCTGTATCAATCATGTCCCGCTTACATACATCTTTGTATCGTAGTAGAGGCTGACCCTGAGATCTCTTACCCATTTGTAATTCACCAAAAAAGATGTCTTTTGGTATTCTGTCTTCATCCATCCTCCTAACGTGCCCTATCCATCTAAGTCTACGAAGACTGAGCATGTAATAAACCGTCACACAACCTGATCTTTCCAATACTTCAGTATTTGTGATTTTGTCTTGCCACTTAATACCAAGTATTCTTCGCAGACACCGCATATGAAAGCTGTTAGCTGTTTAAACGTTTCTCATGGTGAGAGTAAGTTGTCCAGGCTTCACTGCCATAAAGAATAGAACTAAGGCAAAGGCTTGATAGACAAGAACTTTTGTTTGGGCAGTAAGCTTCCTGTTCTCCCAGACTCTTTTTCTTAACCTGTTCATTGTTGTTGCTGCTTTACCAATCCTGATGTTGATTTCCTGATCTAGGGATAATTTGCTACTTACCTCTGATCCTAGATATGTAAAATGGTCTACTATCTCTAGTTCGGCGTCGTCAATAAAGATTGATGGTACCCCATGTGCACCTTGTGACATAATTTGTGTCTTCTTTTTGCTAATTGTTAAACCAAATTCAGAACAAGCATTGGAGAATGCAGATAGTAGACTTTGTAATTCTTCCTCAGAGTGGGTCGCAATTGCAGCATCATCTGCAAAAAGCAACTCTCTGATCAGTGCCTTCCTAATTTTGGTCTTGGCCTTCAATCTCTGAGCATTGTAGAGGCCGCCATCTGAGCGTGAGTGAATGTATATACCACCATCCTGATCACGAATGGCATATTTCAGTAGAAGTGAAAAGTATATTCCAAACAGTGTTGGAGCTAGTACACAACCTTGCTTAACTTCACTCTTGATTTCAAACTCTTCTGAAGTTGCACCATCAAACTTGATTAAACTCTTCATGCCTGTGTGGAACGATTCCACAATGGAGAGAAAAGCTGGTGGGCAGCCAATCTTCTTTAGTGCCTTGAACAGCCCCTCACGACTGACCAAATCAAATGCCTTTTGAGGTCGATGAAGGCAATAAACAGTGGTTTATTATGTTCATGGCATTTTTCTTGCATTTGTCGCAATGAGAATATCATATCAATGGTAGACCGGCTCTGTCCGAAGCCACACTGTGATTCGAGGTAGATTTGATCTCCCAGGACTTGAAGTCTGCGCAGAAAATTCTGGCAAATACTTTCCCAACAATATATAGAAGTGAGATACCTCTATAGTTATTACAGTCGCTCCGATCGCCCTTGTTCTTGTACAGTGTTATGATACTTAAATCATTGAAATCCCGTGGGACTTGTCCTTCTCGCCAATATAAATCTATTAGCTGGTGGATCTGTAGAGTGAGTTTGTCTTGCCCACTCCTGATAACTTCTCTTGGAATCCCAACCTTACCTGGAGCCTTGCCAGATGCAAATTCATTTCTAGCACACTTAACTTCTGTTATGGTGGAAAGTGTGTCCAGGTGGTCAAGAGTTGGTAGGGACTCTATGGCGTTGAAGACATCATCCGCTAGATTGGTCTCATTTGAATTTCTACTATTTTTTCTACTTTTACTATTCTAGTAAAACACTCATGTTTATTGGTTTTTGTCCTTGCTTGTGTTTTTTTCTTATTTCTCGCGTTAAAGATGTATTCTTCTCCTGCTGTTGTCGGTTTCTCCTCCTTCCTGTTTCAGTTCCATTTCTTTGTTTTATTAATTCTAACGTGTCTGATGTAATCTCCTTGCTCTCAATTGCAGGGAGCATACTCGGCAGTATTCTTCTCAATCGCCTCAAGGCCCATCTCGATCAAGGTCTTCTTCCTGATAGTCAATTTGGCTTCAGAAAATAACGAGGGACTGTTAACATGATTTTTGCTGCAAGGCAGCTGCAAGAGAAATGTCAGGATCAGAACTCCGAAATGTTCTCCACTTTCATTAACCATGTCAAGGCTTTTGATACAGTCAGCAGAGAAGGACTGTGGAAGATTAAGGCGAAATATGACTGTCCACGAAAGTTTGTCCAAATAGTGCGGCTTTTTCATGATGGTATGTAGGCAAGGTTGTGTCAGGTCTTAGTCAGATATGACTGAGCTACCGTATAACAGTAGACGGTACTACCTGCTTTCTGTTAGCACCGAACGTTGGGCGGCGCTTACCAAACCCGACACCCCACATTGTGCCAACGGCTTCAGGCGGAAGAGCGCAATTGGGAGGGTACAAGCCTTACCCTGGTGCGAGGAAATGCAAGCTACAGACAAAATGTCATGGCAGGGCAGACCAGGCCCTAAGCCTTGGTTGGCGGCTGGTCTAGGATCGAAGCTCCGACAGGCGGACAGTTAGAGCATTGCATTGCTGATCCGGCAGCTTCTGCAGCTTGTCTTGTTCCAGATGTAGGGGTGTTACTACCTTTCCTCTGGAGTGAACTAGGCAGGCTGAGAGAGGGATCATGCTGCATGGGCAACACATGATCTCTATATTTTAGCCCAGGCTTTGTGCTATGGAGAGGCAATAACTCCATCCCTGGTCTTAACTGGTCTCGGAATCAAAGCGAGAGGCAACTGTTACGGGTTATAAGTCCTTGTCAGTTGGCGTAGACATGGGGCGCCACGCGTTGCCTCTGACGGTGGGAGACACCTACAGGTGTCACTGATCAGCTACCGCCTGCCTCAAGCTGGGCAGCCCCCGGCCAATTGGGTGCTGATCCGCCACAGCCTGCCTGCTTCAATGGGTGCTTGGGGCTAGGTTTGGTGAATTACAGATGGGTAAGAGATCTCAGGGTCGGCCTCTACTACGATACAAAGATGTGTGTAAGCGGGACATCAAATCAAATCAAATCAAATCAACTTTATTAGGGTAACAAATTGGGCTCGCAGGCCCGTCTTACATTCGGCCCTTCCAATCACTCGTCTTTCATTCATCAAGAGCATTATACATTTACATAGGAAGAAAAATAAACATTGTGAAATGAATGTTGTAAACATAAACATGGCAAATTACCATGTTATGAGGCTCATCTCCCACCTACCCATACATCACCCCACCCACACACACACCCCCACCTACCCACACACACGCACACCAAGGGACACATACATACCCCACCAACCGACCCATCCCCCTTCTGCACACCCCCCACCCACACACTCTCCCCTCACCTGTTCCCCCAACCAAAACACTCGCCACCCACAAACATTCCCCCACCAACCCACACATCCCACGCCCACCCACATACACATCCTAACCCACCCATCCTCTCCCCATCCACACCTCAAACCACCCATTCCCCAGCCACATCTCCATTGACCACATATTCGCCACCCACGCACACAATCCCCCACCAATCCACACATCGCACATCCACTCACACATCCCCAAACCATACACACACATCCCCACCAACTGACATCTCCCTACCCCCCCCCCCCCACACACACACACACACATCTCCCTAACCACCCATACATCCCCAATCCACTCACACACACACCCCTCCACCCACACATACATCCTCCACCCACCAATACATGCCTTAACCCAATCCCCCACTACAAATCCCCCACCCGCACATCACATACATCCCCTACCACGCAATATTCCCAACCCACGCACCACACACACACACACATATCCCTCACCAACACATCCCACACCCACATACCACCACACATCCCCACCTACACACCACACAGATATCCCCCACCCACATACCGCACAATATTCCCACCCACACCCACACAGATACCCTTACCAATCCACCCCACATACCCCCACCCACACACCACAAAAATCCCCATCCACACACACATACCTCACCCACACAATATCCCTAACCAACACACCACACACCTCTCCCCACCCACACACGCATTCCCTACCCGTCCACCAACACACACTCACTCACGCACACATCCTCCACTAAGCACCCACACACCCCGCCAACCCACCCCCAACCAAACATCTCTCGATCACAATACCCCTACCCACACACATCCTTAACCCATTCACGCATCCCACCCCGACACATACCTCACCCACCTACACATCCCTAAGCCACTCACACACCCCCACCCACACATTCCCCATCCACGCACCCCCACATACTTCCCCCAACCACCCTTATGTGGACATGATTGATACAGGCATTGATAATGCACATTGGGAGCAAGTCGCCTCTGAACGTGTTGCATGGAGGGCAAACATCAGAAATGGAATAAAGACAAAGGAGAAAATTATTGCAGATAAGTCACACACCGAGCGTTTAAGACGTAAGATGGTGCATGATGGTGGAAATGTCCACGTGTTCACATGCACCCACTGTGAACGGACATTTACAGCGCAAATTGACCTTATCAGTCACATTCGTTACCGCCATAGGTAAATGTTATTATGCCTTGTTAAAGCACAAACTGCTGGGGAATATAGAAAGAATGGAAGATAATAGGGAAACAAAACTCGCTTACACTCAGGAAATAAATGACCGTAGACCACGAGGTAGACCAAGAAGGCGGTGGAGAGATAATACATGTACAGACCTACAAGCACTTGGAATCAACGACTGGCAAGAGAAGGTCCACCAGAGAGACGAATGGAGATGGATTGTATCTGCAGCAAAGAACCTCAATGGCTCGGAACGCTGAAGAAGAAGAAGAAGAAGAAGAAGAAGAAGAAGAAGAAGAAGAAGAAGAAGAAGAAGAAGAAGAAGAAGAAGAAGAAGAAGAAGAAGAAGAAGAAGAAGAAGAAGAAGAAGAAGAAGAAGAAGAAGAAGAAGAAGAAGAAGAAGAAGAAGAAGAAGAAGAAGAAGAAGAAGAAGAAGAAGAAGAAGAAGAAGAAGAAGAAGAAGAAGAAGAAGAAGAAGAAGAAGAAGAAGAAGAAGAAGAAGAAGAAGAAGAAGAAGAAGAAGAAGAAGAAGAAGAAGAAGAAGAAGAAGAAGAAGAAGAAGAAGAAGAAGAAGAAGAAGAAGAAGAAGAAGAAGAAGAAGAAGAAGAAGAAGAAGAAGAAGAAGAAGAAGAAGAAGAAGAAGAAGAAGAAGAAGAAGAAGAAGAAGAAGAAGAAGAAGAAGAAGAAGAAGAAGAAGAAGAAGAAGAAGAAGAAGAAGAAGAAGAAGAAGAAGAAAGCACAAACTATCGTCTGTCAAGACGGCAAGGTGCCAAGGTGCCAATGTAATGTAGGCAAGGAGAACTTGGTGACAACTGGCAAGATCGAAGGGAAAAGACCAAAGGGTAGACCGAGAAGTAAATACCTGAATGGCTTGGCCAGATGGCATGAACGAGACAGGAACACTGAGCTGATCCACGACTCTGGTGATCGAGTGAAATGGCCAGTCATGACCACCCACGCTTTCCGGTATGGCACATAATGAATGAATGAATGTAGGCAAGGGTAGAGGAAAATGGTGAACTGTCTTAGCCCTTTCCTGTCACAAATGGAGTGAAGCAAGGATGTGTCCTGGCACCAACACTGTTCAGCCTCATGTTTTCATCTATGCTGACGAATGCCTTCGAGAGCAATGACATTGGAATAGACATCAACTAACGCATGGATGGAAAGTTGTTCAATCTCAGAAGGCTGAAAACTAAATCCAAAACTAGCAGCGACACCGTCAGAGAGCTGCTGTTTGCTGATGATTGCGCTCTATATGCCAACTCAGAAGCAGACATGCAACATAATGTTTCAGCTTTCTTATATGCCTGTGCCAACTTTGGGCTTAATATCAACTTGGATAAGACTGTAGTTATGTACCAGCCAGTTCCAGGGAATAATCACACTGTGCCGAATATCAAGGTGAATGGTCATAGACTAAGTGTTGTGGACAAATTCACCTATTGGCAGCACTGTGTCACAAGCTGCCACAATTGATGACGACGTGAATGCAAGAATCTCCAAGGCCAATTAAGCCTTTGGCAGACTGTACAAGAATGTATGTGACAGAAATGGAATAAGCTTGCAAACAAAGCTGAAAGTCTACACAGCAGTTGTATTATCCACACTGCTATATGCTTGTGAAACCTGGACTGTTTATCAGCGAAACGCTAGGAAATTAAACCACTTCCACACAGTCTGCCTTAGGAAGTTACTGAAGATTAAATGGCAAGACAAGGTCCCAGACACTGAAGTTCTAGAAAGAGTGTCCATGCCCAGTATCCACACTCTACTAATGAAGAATCAGATTCGCTGCGCTGGTCACTTAGCTCGCATGCCAGATCACAGGCTCCCTAAACGAATGTTGTTGTTTTTTTTGGTTTTTTTTTGTGTGTTACGGCGAGTTGCGTTGTGGTAAACGCTCCCAAGGCGGCCAGAGGAAACGCTTTAAAGACACTGAAAATCTCACTGAATGCTTTTGGAATTTATCTTGACACCTGGGAGACTGCTGCCAAAGACCGAAATTCCTGGCGTGCATCAATACGCAAGGGTGCAGTCACTTGTAAAGCAACCAGGACTGCAAGAGTTGTGAAGAAAAGGCTGGACAGAAAAACCACTGCAGGAGATCCTCCTCCTGGAACGTCAAGCATTCTTTGCCCACATTTTCAAATAACATTTCGAGCCAAAATAGGCCTTATCAGCCATCTTAGAACTCACGGCTCCACACTGTCAATCCCACTGGATGAAATGAGTGGTCATCCTCATTCTTGATGGACAAACAAGATAACAGTCAATGACTTATGTTGCTTATTCATGGTCGGAATTAAATCTTTGGCTGCAGTTATCAAGATATCTCTAGCTTGTACTGCCAGTGCATCAGGTGTCATTTACTCCTGTATAGACATCAAGCCCCAAAACGATTCTTGACTTCTACGTTGTATGCATCTGGTATTTTTGCAAGATCAGATGAAGTGGCCTTGGTCCTAGGGTAAGATTTTTTAGTTTTACTTTCACATCTGCTTCTAATAACTGATGATCTGTATCACAGTCTGCACTTCGTAAGGTTTTTGCTGATGTTATGCTTGATCTCCATCTTCTTTGTATTAAAATATAATCTATCTGATTTTTGGTAGTACTGTCCGGGGACTTCAATGTGAAGAGCCTTCTTTGCTATTGTGTAAAAAGTGTACTGCACCTTGCTCAAGGGTGTCCCATAAACTAACAAAAGAAAGAAAACATCTTACGTCTCATTTGATAGCAGATACCCTACCCCGCTAACTGAATTACTAATTACCTGTAAACAATGTACCAGCAGTTATTGTTAAGTGCAAGTTTTATGGCACTAGAGCAAGTTGGTACCAGGAAATTGTGGCTACATACCCGAGAGCAAAAGCAGCATTGAACAGGCCAGACACTAAAGCGTACGCCTGCAAACTGTTATCAAACCCCAGCTCACTGTCAGGGAAGGAAAAGAGACCAAGGATTTTGTGATACATAAATGATATTAATACTGTATATTATGTTGAACAATACTAAGAATCGTTCAATGAGAGGACAGATCTGTAATGTATGAGAATATTAAATAACAACAGTTAGTTATGTGCAACTCCTGCTAAAAGATAAGAGATAATTACGTAACACAGACAAAATGTACGCATCTTATACAGAACGGAAATTCACGAATGTGTTCGTTGTAAGATATGTGCACTGTAACTGTGTTTATTGTCTCTCACAATTTCTCAGAAGTCACGCATACGTAAATGTTTTTATCTTGTATTGTTATGTTCTTAACCAAGTGGATACTTTAAATCATCATCATCATCATGTGCCATGTCGGTAAGCGTGGGAGATCATGTTCCGCCATCTTACACGATCACCAGAGTCGTGGATCAACTCTGTATTCTTGCCATGTAGACAAGCCATCCAGATATTTATTACTCTGCCGTCCCCTTGTTATCTTCCCCTCAATCCTGCCAGTTGTCACCAACTTCTCCAGTGTCTTTCTTCTCATAGCGTGTGGGGGGGGGGGGGGGAGTGACTGTCTAAGTCTAATTTCTCTAATCAGTTTGCGGTTTAATTTTAAATAGCCAAGGGACATTGATAACATCAGATGGAAGTTGCACAACAGAAATTACTAACAGAATAGGTCAAGGAAAAGCTGCATTTCAGAAAATGAGAAGTTTCTTATGCAATAAGTCACTACCATTGAATGTAAAACAGAGAGTGTTGAAATGCTATATAGAACCTGTTTTGCTGTAAGGCAGTGAATCTTGGAATGTAAATAAACAAATTAGGAACTTGGAAGCAACAGAGATGTGGTTACTGAGACAAATGTTGCGAATTCCTTGGACTGCCAGAGTAACTAACAATGACTGCCTGAAACAGGCTAATGAAACTAGAACATTATATACAACAATGCAAACTAGACAAACATATTTCTTTGGTCATGTGATGAGAAGACAGGCATTGGAGAACATCGTGACAATTGGAAAGATCAAGGGAAAGAGAGGCAGGGGCAGACCAAGAGAAATTATGCTAGATGGATTGAGACGGTGGCATGGAGGAATATCAGCAACAGAGTTGATCCAGAAAACCAAAGCCCGAGATCTGCAGAGAGGCATGAACGCCTACGCCAGCTGGCAAGGCACTTGATGATGATTATTGTATCCTGCTGCAGCTTTTTTAATGTAATGTTATAGAATGAGTTCAAGAATCAACAGCAATGCACAGGTGACATCCTCACACGTCTTCAGAATGTATGAGAGGAAATAGTGAAGAAGGGCAGAATGTCAGACGGGCCTGCGTGCCCAATTCTTAACCCTTTGAAAATAAAGACTTTCGTTCCTTCGTTCGTTCGTTCGTTCCATTCCCACACGTCTTCGGTCCCTTTCTTCGGTAACCAACGAAGAGCTTCCAAACTAGTGTTACCACCGCCAGTCTGACTTCGACTTTCTGGCATTGTCCACTAAGCGTGTATTGTCGTAGTTCAGACCTTCTGTCCACATCCCACAGAATCTGCCGCTCCAGGTGCGGATCTTCTATCTGTTCTGCTGCACTTTCCATTCGGTCTCAGAGCCTTCACCACGTCAGTCTTGTCATAAAGTAGCTCACCGCCTAAAGGAGACAAGCAGTCAGTCTATCTGCCTGTTCACTCACTCGCACACCCGCATCCCCATGTTGTTTACACCGTTCGGCACTCGATCGTTTGACGTGGTCAATATCACGCATGCTGCCTTTACTTCCCATAGTATTTCCTGGGACCTATTTTATTAGAGGCCACCATGCGAGCCCACGTTAGTTATAAAAATTATAATGGGAATATTCTTATTGTACACACGACAAAACCACCTATCTACAAGCTTGGAGTAAATTTGGGCCGTGATTGTTAATATTAATGTGAGTTTCACTATTTCAGATAAACGAATAACTGAAAATTCCACCACAGGTTAGCACACAGATCAACAAAAAATGTCTTGCAGAACGCGAGCCATGGAAGCCACTGTGGGACAGTTGCCAGTCTTGTCCAGTCAAGGGTATATTGTTGAAATTTGCCTCGACCAATCGGCTTGCGGCTGGTGGTCTGGTCAATATCAGCCGACCATCTTTACTTGCCAAAACATTTCCTAGTACATGTTTTAGATTGTAAAGACCTGGGAGTCTGAGGAAACTTGATTTTAGTTCCGCTTCGAGACGGAATGATACACATACCACTAGGCCGCAGGCAAGCGCTTTAGTCACTGCGCCACCTCGTGATCCCATATATTTTAATTACTCCGAAATCGTATTATGGAAGACTTGGGGCGACTTTTGGGCGATTGTTGAGCGATGTTTAAGTGATGTGCGGTTAAACATGATTTAAGATTACCCCTTCAGTCAGTTACAACACCCCCGGGACACACACTGAAGTATACTCACCCCGTCCCAGCAATCAGACACCTCATAGCCGCGATCAAGACAGCGCTGAAGTATACTCCATAAACAAACAGGCCGAGAATCACCACCCAGAGCTTCCTGTGGATTGTACAGATGGATAGTTAGGTAACTGCATGTTCTTTAAGGACGTCGCCATCTACCCAAACATTTATTGGCTATAGTATGGTTTTTCCATGCAATTTAAACGTTCGGTAGTCCCCCCACTGTTTTTTGAGAGGCCATCGCTTTGACTTTTGTGAAAATGTATGCAAAGCGAACTGTACCCAAATTAACCGCGGCACACTCTGAACCCGGTATGTCGGGATTGTGAAACTGTGTTCAATATCCGTCAGTCTCGGGTACATTAATGAATACTGCAGTTTAACGGGAGAGTTTAAAAGTCATGATGATTGATTTCACTGCACCTTGTTTCATCCCTATGGCTCGGACTCTTTCCACAACTGTCAAGACTGAGGGCGAAAAGAATAAAGGGAAAGGATAAATGTAAATACCTGGCTGGTTTGGCCACGCGGTATGATCGAGACAAGAACATGGAGCTTATCTACGACTCTGGTGATCATGTGAGATGGCGAAACATGACCGCCCACACTTATCGTTATAGCACATGATGATGATGATTGTAAATCCTCTTGTCATCTAAGTTCTGATTATACAGTCTGTACTCCTGCTTTTCCGGTTGTCTGAGTCCGGAGAACGGCTTGCATCTGTCGGAGTCTGGTTGATGCAAGGACTCGTTGTCCCCATCCGGTACCAAGGTGTCATCTCTATGGCAACTGCTGCAGAGCTTTCATTCCCCTCTCCAATCTTAGAAACTAGAGGAGCACGCAGCAATGGTACTGGGACTTCATATCTGTTGTTAGAATGCACCTATGGTAGAATTCAGTAGGAGATGAAGTGAGCCAAGAACCGACGTCACAGCACTCGGGGCATTCCCATGCGCGCTCCGTCCTCATCTTCAACAACCAGCGAAGAGTCCCAATACTCATGGTACTAGTTGCAATCTGATTATGTAGAATTCAACCCATCACATACACGCGGGATGGGTCAGGCCTAAGTTGGCAATGTTCGCTCCGCAGTTTTGAAGTATTTCGTTATCTATCGACATACACCAGCCCAACACCTCGGGATAAACTGTCGATATACCCGGGATAAACTGTCGATATACCCGGGATAAACTGTCGATATACCCGGGATAAACTGTCGATATACCCGGGATAAACTGTCGATATACCCGGGATAAACTGTCGATATACCCGGGATAAACTGTCGATATACCCGGAGTTTCAGAAATAATAGCTGTATTTACATGGTGTTTATATTTGCTCCGTGGCGAAGGGCTTACGAACACAATTCGTAATCCCGCATATCTCGTTCGAAACACAGCTGCTGGCTATTTGAAAGAAGGTTCCGGTAGTTCAGAAAGCTTGGCAAACTAATGAACGTAACCTTACCAAGACATCACAAACAGCAAAAATGCTGGGGTTCACTGCGACGTCCTATAAGGATATGTTTAAGCAGTATGTTAACAGTTTGTTTAATTTATGAACACGTATTTAGGTATACTTACACAGGTAGGAAAGGCAACAGTGGTGTAGGACCAATGAGCAAGTAACCCACACCACTGAGGAGACTTCCACATATAGACATCACTTCCTTGACATCCTGTGGGAGGTTGAGTTGACATGGTTGATTCAAGTGGATAAAGAACAACAATATTCTGTAGGAGGTTGAATTGACCAGATTGGGTCAAATGGATAAAGAACAACATCCAGTATGGCTGAATTTACAAACTAGGATGAAATGGATAAAGAACAACAACATTGTGTGACAGGTTGAATTACCAGATTGGATCAAATGGATAAAGAACAACAATATTCTGTAGGAGGTTGAATTGGCCAGATGTTATCAAATGGATAAAGAACAACAACATCCTGTTAGAGGTTGAATTGACAAATAGGATGAACTGGATAAAAACATTAACATTCTGTAGGAGGTTGAATTGAAAAAAAATAAATTAGATGAACTGGATAAAAACAACAACATCCTGTAGGAGGTTGAATTTAAATAAAAGAAATTGGATGAACTGAATAAACAACAACAACAACCTGTGGGAGGTTGAAATGACCAGATTTGGTCAAATGGATAAAAAACAATAATATCTTGTAGGAGGTTGAAATGATGTGATTGGATCAAGTGGATAAAGAACAACAACATCCTGTGGAGGGGGTTGCACTGATTAAGATCGGATGACCAAAAACGATACCCTGGGGTGAAAAAAAGGGGGTGGGGTTTCAAATGAAATAAATTTGATGGAGCAGACAAACCAAAACTTAACTAGACACGTGAACTGATTATGATCAGGTGACACTTAAATAAAACAGAAGTTGACAATACATGACATGTGAATCATGAAGACACAAACAATAGACTAAAAAAATGTATGCCTGGCATAATTCACCGTAACTCCCCAGCTGCATACGAAAGAAAAAATATTTTACATAATGAAGTAATGTAGTGAATCCTTTCAACGGAAATAAGCAAAACAAATTGCTATATGTTTAAATGTCACCACGGTAGTTTTAAAGAAGAGACTATCAAGTATTTCTGCTTACATAATTGTGGTTTACTCGACTAAATAGAAGACGCCTCGGCATATCGTATTAACTTCCCGTTGTTTGTTGTGAGAAAGAAAAAAAAAACAAGTTTTAAAAGTTTGTTGCATATCCTTTACGGGGCATTGCAGTCAACTCCATCATTTTTTTTTTTGGGGGGGGGGGGGCCTGTTTGTGATTCCTGGGCACGTTTGCGTATAGTAATTTGTCATTGCTTTCTGAACCACCGGCACTCATACCTTTTTATGCAACCATCGCAGGGCGATCTGCTTCCAAATCGCCCTCAGCTGTGTTTCCAACTCTGTATGCAGGATTACGAATTGCATTCCTAAACTCCTTCGCCACACAAGTGGCGTCGTTGTGTAGAACACACTGAAATTCTCTTCGTCTGCAATTTTCCGCTGGTAGCTTCCTAACCCATTTAGGGATATGCTCTGCTATTCTTCTTTGTAACTGCCGCTCCTCTCTGCCTATGTAAATGGATTGCCGTCTACATGAAAATGATACATGCAATAAGATTTAGCGAACAAGAGTACAGTTACTTTTACTGATGACGTTGGTATAGGAGTAGTTCTGCACCTCAAAACTGGAACCACGACGTAGTTGCGTTCGACCACCTGCTGTTTTGGTTGGGTCATGTATACGTTACAGGCTCTGTGATGAAGGGGTTAAGCACGCGATTCGTAATCCCGTTGCGTGTCTGTGATGTAATAGCACTGCCACAGTTAGTATGCCCGATAGCAAGTAGGAATAGCTGGCCAATCTGTCCCTCATCTTGGCAAGTGACGAGCCCTAGCATTGCACCCGCGTCAGACCGTGCTCTTGATATTATCAAAGCAGTTCGCTATCAACTTCGATAGTGCGTATGCCTATTTGATCCCATGGCGACACTTGATGTGGTGAGCTTTAAGCCACTTTACCTATCCGTTTAATATGTTTCTATTATCTAGTGTATATACTACGCGTGTGGTTCCTGGTAGCTGTCAGCATGCGATAGCAGCCATCCCCCGGACAACGGATGTGACAGGCTGGCAAAACCAGGCGAGGGTAACCGATTCGGCGTCAAACCAATCGATGAACTAGAGTATCTTACCCAGCATGTGAAGACAGATTTCGGCAGACTGGGCGAAAGAAGTGATTGACGATTCAACGGTTAAGACGGCGTTTACCTGCAAAGTGTTGTGGAACGCAATGAGCAAGGTAAGGTACGTGGAGCACCCTGGCACTGCACCTGTATTCGTCTCCAGTCGTCTTGACTTGTCTTGCCACTGGATTCAGATGGACTCAGGCGAGAGAGTGTGGTCGACGAGTTGCGCAGCTCTTCCTCACTTTAATTCAATTCATTGCGCAAGTCATTCTTCATCCAACTTCATCGTCATACACTATGGCATTGTAGTTAGTGCGCTTGCTTCCAATAACATTGATTGGGGTTCTTCTTCTTCTTCTTTGCGTTCATCCGGAGTGATTTTTTCAGATGTGATTGCGGTGTGTCTGGTTAGGCACCCTCGGGTCGAAACCCTCAGGCCAACACATCCGACTTTTAGCGTGCATTTTTGACCAGGTTAGCAATCCTGGGAGACTCTCACTTTTGTGGTACCGTCCACATCTCAGCTGGTCTAGTTGGAACAGTCGAAGACTACACGGTCATCCCTCAAGTGAAGGCAGGGACAGTCCATAGCATTTTCCGCCATCCTGGGTGGCTTCCATAATTGCAGAGCCGGCACATAACGCTCTGGTGCTGGGTTTACCGAGGGAATCGTCACGTCCTGCTCATGGCTGTTGTAATTCCTCACTTCAATATATTGGGCATTTCGCTCGCCGTGGGCCGTTCCTGCACAAACCAGTCAGCTCTGCGGTTGGTTTCCACTAAGCGAGTTTTCGGACATGTGCTTGTCCCTGTACCCATCAGAGCTGTTCCAGGCACGGCGGACATTCGGAAAACTACCTAGTCAGAGCTGTTCCGAACAAGAGCGGCATTCGGAAACTAGGTAGTCAGAGCTGTTCCTAGCACGAGAGACTATCGGGCGAGACATTTCACTCGGACGTAATTGCGTAGTGTCAATTTTTAGTTTGCCACCCGTAGGCCGACACTTCCGACTTCCGGCGGGCATTTTTTTAGTGAGGTTAGCCTTCCTCTGGTTTCGAGACACGTTAGACTGTTGTAATGTCACCCACATCTCAGCTGGTCAAGATAGAACGATCAACGATATCGTGGTCTGCCCTCAAGGGAAGGCAGGGGCAGACCATGGGCATTATCTCGCTGTCCAAGGAGGCTTCCATAATTGCAGAGCCGGCACATATTGCTCTGAGACTGGGCTCGCCCAAGGAGTTTCCACGTCCTGCTCATGGCTGCTTTAGTTCCTCACTTCCATGTGTTGGGCATCCCACTTGCCACTGATCGCTCAATCACACACCAGGAGCGGTCAGACTGCGAGTGACATCCACTCGGTAAGCTTTTGCTTGTGACTTCAGACCACGCAATAGGTTCGCTCGCCGTGCGTTCCATCTTGCGTTGATGAGACATTATTCCACTTTTGTCTACACTCTCTATGAGTTAGATACAGACAGTTTCCGTAACCCTTCGACTGGGGCACTTTTCTGACTTTTTTGTACTCGCTCACGAGGTAGGCTACATGTGCTGCCGGCTCAGCACCTTACCTTCGTGCAGCAGTGAACGGGAAACGGCCAGGCCCCTTCATCCGGGAAACTCTCGTATCCCCCAGCTGGGAGCCTTCGTACATGTATCAGACCTGAGCATGTAGCTTGCTCAGTATCATGTTTCTATTTTCCGGTAGACGGGTATCAGCCTGGCTCTAAGATCCGAGGGTTTGTGGCTTAGAGGCGTTCAACCACAGCCCTCGACAGGGAGCCTTAAGAGTTTTGTCCGGACCAAGAAATTCTGCCTTTGTGCACCTCATTTAAATTTTGACTGCTATCCTCAGTCTATGCCTGCAGAGCAGCAGGTTGTGTCTCTCTTAGTCTGGTCCCTATCCCATAAGCTGTCCGATATGTAATTTTTCACCCATCGGCAAGCAAATGGGGTCTATGGGACACGCAAGCTCCCCCACCACGTCAAGGTGGAGACACATCGGGGGAGGTTAAAGGGTTTAAAGTGTACTCATTCCAATTACGGGGCCTCGATAGAGTCCCGTATTGTTATTTTTCGTCACTACCTCCCCGTGCCGGGAGTGGGTAAGTTGCGCGCCTGCTGCCTTCCTTGGATGTGGTAGCCGTTTCTCATGCTCCCTCTCCGGAATCGAACCCTGATTCCCCGTTACCCGTTACAAACATGGTAGGCATGTCACGTACCATCGACATTTGATAGGGCAGACATTTGAAAGATGCGTCGCCGGCACGTAAGGCCATGCGATCAGCACAAAGTTATCCAGAGTCACCAGTGGGAACGCCGCGCCCCGCGAAGGGCAACGACGATTGGTTTTGAACTAATAAAAGCGCTCTTTCCGCGAGGGTCGGAGCTTGGTAAGCATGTATTAGCTCTAGAATTGCCACAGTTATCCAAGTAGGATCGTGTCATCTAAGGAACCTCGACTGATTTAATGAGCCATTCGCGGTTTCACCGTGAGACAGTGTGAACTTAGACATGCATGGCTTAATCTTTGAGACAAGCATATGACTACTGGCAGGATCAACCAGATATCTATCGGACAGACGGACTATTCACGCACACGCAAGCCAAGAGTAGCATCGCTAAAGCGCGCCCTCCCGGTACAAGGTGATACATGCAAAACCATTGGACGCCTACCGACGAGCTTTCAAGCTACGCCGGCAGGACTAACCGAAAAACAAAAGCTATACCAGCTTACTGACTGCAGGCCCACTACTCATCGAGAGAGAGTGGGCGCTTATCGAGACTTTGTCGAACGGTCGTACAAATTTTGCTCTTTTGCCCGCTCAAACCACGACCCTGGCTGCACGATGCGGTTACATTCTTGAAACGCCTGCCTCGCTAACTCACGTTGGCTGGGAAGATCCCATTTTGGTGCACCTCACACAGCCATCCGAGACAACGAACGCTAGACGCGGAACTGATCTAGCGAACCAGACCAGCCCCACGATTGGGGTTCAATCCCCACCAGCGGCTGAATTCTGTTTTCCGATCAGTACGGGTGTATACCCAACCTCAGGATATGGGTACCCGAAGATGTTGAGAAAGTAAACTATCCACTCGAATTCATTACGCCGAGACTTAGTTTATGGGAAGGCTGCACGCTCCACATCCTTACTGCAATATGTGCCATAAGCTTAATATTATGTTGTTAGTATGTCTTGTGTCTGTTGGACGTCTGTCTGTTAAATTTCTGTCTGTTAGATTTCTGTCTGTTAGATTTCTCTCCATTAGATTTTTGTCACTTAAACTGCTATATGTCAGATTTTTGTCTGTTAGGATTATCTGCAATACTTCTGTCTGTCAGACTTCTTGTCTGCTAGATTTATATTTGTTATGTTGTTGTTTTTTTTTGTTAGACTGCCTCCACTGAGACTGCTATAAGTTAGATTTCTGTCTGTCAGATTTTTGTCTGCTAGGTTTGTCTGTTATATTCCTGTCTGTTATACGTCTGTCTGTTAGATTTCTGTGTTTAAGATTGCTGTCTGATAGAATTCAATCTGTTAGAATGTTGTATGTTAGAATTGCTGTCTGTTAGAGCGCTGTCTGTTAGAATTCTATCTGTTAGATTACTGTCTGTAGAATGCTGTCTCACCGGGAAGGTAACTGTCACCGATCGTTAGGGTGTTTCTATTGAAATAGACAGAAATCCCTATCCAAGAGTTTGCCGACCGTCTCTAGAAATTATGGCTCGTTATAAGAATGTCTAAAGGGATGGTCCCGATAGAAGAGACTGGGATTCACTTGGTAGACAAAGGCAGAAGGTGAAGAACACTCGTGTATGTAGGAAGACCTAACATGAATGTCTAGTTTATCTGTCGGTGATCCTTCGTCATTTAATGAAGCCCCCTGTTTTGAATACTTTCACGAACTCACGCGCACGCCTTGCGTTCAAATGATCACGAAGGGAGTACGTGGGTACAAGTATAAAACAATAATACTCTTTAATAGTAAAAGAGATAATGAAAATTGTCGTTCAAGTGGTGAACTATGACAGTTACAATTATGTTACAGGTACAAAAATAAAACAGTTTTCTGATGCTTAGCTAGATCGCATATCATCATTCACACCATCCAGACAGTGACACACTCATAACACATGTAGACACAGAGTCACCTGAGATAATCTGATCTCGTTTAGGAATAGTGCTGGCTTTCGTTTGGATTATGTCTTGGAGTCGACCCTGGCATTCGACAGGTGTACGATGCTCCTCCGTATTCCAGGTTCCGTCTCCACTAATTGGTGGCTCAAAGTTTCGGTAACCTGACCAGTTAGGCTTCAGGAGTATCAGCAGCGAGGCTCCTTAAATCAAACAAACAGTTGCAGACTCCTTAGTGTCTTGAGAATAACAATGTGTCTGAGTGTTGGTGGTGTGTGTCTGTTGTGTATGTGTCAGATGCAGAACAGGAATAAAACAATTCCTCTCTGCTATTCTGTATCAAAAGCAAAGGCCAATAGTTCTTATCAGCTTGGCTATACCTTGTATGACATGATGATACAAGGTGAAAAAGGGTCCAGAAGTGGACACATTCTAAGACCACATGGTCCATTGGAGTAGAACATGTAGACAAATCTGTGTTTGAAAAAGGCATTAAAAAATGTACATGGTTGTAAAACTTGAAGTGACTCATATCCAATAATTACTGGTGTATTCCTTAACACCATGGTGAGGAAGTCCTGGGCAGCCAGGATGTTTCCCTAGATAGCTAAGGAAAGGCCAACAATAATTCAACCTAATCCCACATCAGTCATTAGGCATAAAGCAATCAAGTGTCGCCATGAAGTCGTGAGGTATACCCCACAGAATATACGAGCTAAAAGATAAGAAGAAGGCCAGCAGGCAAGCAAGGGGGCTGAGATATTCCAGGCATTGGGCTTTAGGATGTCTCAGTTATCCCTTGTTGAGTTAGTTACTCCCCAAATTCTGATTCCTCACCACATGGTATTTGCTTTGAACTTATGACCGTCAGTGTCATGTAGTTCGGCATGGCGGTGAATCAGGGGTAAGCAAATTTATGTTTGAATATAAATCGCCTAGTAATATTGCTGGCATGTGAGAATCATGTTCCACATGTCTCTTCTACTTCTACCCACATGGCAAAATCATGTTATCATATTTTCAATAAAATATACATGTAAATACATTCACAAAATGCATATGAAAATAATCAGTAAGGTTCATACATTATATCTATATATATTTTTATCTATAAATATATCTAGGCCTCACATGTTTTCTCTCAATGTCTCCCCTTTCAACTACCACGTTTCATAAATATACATGGTCGGGAAAGTTTTGGGTTTTCCCAATATCAGAATATAAATGTGTACACACTTCTTACTATAATCATAATTATTATGTTACTACACTCACCCCCAGTCTTATTGCAGCACTTAAGATAGGTTTTGGTATAATCTACCAAGGATGCAATTGGATATGGCAGCTCACTTAATATAAGGTCTGCTTAGCACAGCAGCTATGGTCGTTGTGTACCGGACGGAAGTTGTTAGTCACAATTTCCGGTGCAGCCGTACTAATAGCATATCGCCGTATTCCCGTTGCTAGGGAGTGACGGACCTATGTCCCCAGTCATTAGACTTGATATTAATAAGGGTTGAAGACAGGGGATTTCCCTTGTGACATCATTTGATGATGACGTGGAAATGTGCTGTCCCCAATAGTACAGTGTGTAGTTTTAGTGCAGCAAATGTCTGCGTCGCCAATATGACGTCATTATTAGTAATTTAGCTGCCTACTGAATCCAGAATGTAAATAGTAATTCCACTAACGCAGTAGTGGTGGTGTTTGCATAGTGATCTAGACTCATCCCGTCACAGTAACCCTGTCAACAAATGCCCGCAGAAGTCGGATGTGTCGGCCTAACGGCGCATGAACGCAGCTCTGCTGTAAACAGGCACAACGCAATCACGTCCGAAAAAAAAAGAAAGAAAAAACTCCGGATGAACGCAGAAGAAGAAGAAGTATGCTGTCTGTTAGAATTCTACCATGTTAGAATTAAGCCGATTGATATCTGTTGAATGCTATCTGTTAAAATGTTGTCTGTTAGAAATCTAGCTATTAGAATGATGTCTGTTAGAATGATGAGAAAATTAGAATCCTGTCTCATCGAATGCTGTCTGTTTTACAGGTATCCGTTAGAATTATGTCTGTTAGACTTCTGTCTGTTACAATGTTGTCTGTTACACTGGTGTCTGTTAGAATTATGTCTGTTAGAATTCTGTCTGTTAGACATTAGTCAAGCTAAATAAAAGACTGTGTTTATCTGAAACAGCCACACCTTCTTATCCAATAGATATCCCCATGCAGCCGATGTGAGTCCATAAACACCCGGGATGATGGTAAATAGGAGTCCAATCAGAGACGTCGATAGACCAAACTGAAATAAATCAATGATTACCATTGGTTAATAAAATGTCGTTGTAAGTTATTGGTATACGTGAACACAAGAAATAAATGGGGAGAACCGTTGAGTCTAGTTTAACTAGTCTAGTTGGTCGTACGTCGAAGTACACTTGTTCCTGCAGCGAGGCGCCGTCGTCATTTGGAGGCGACAGGTTCGATCCCGGTCGGTAACTATAGCTTCCAAATTGTATGTTGTCTAGTGCGTCTTATAATCTCTATTTCCTTCTTCTTCTGTGAGCGCCAAATAATACTATGTGTGTCCATTAAGTTATTGGTAAAACTTGGATTTACAAATGATTGTTATTGGTTATAAGAATGTGCTAGTATAGTATTGATAAAACTGGGATATAACAATGATTATCATTGGTTAATAGAATGTGCTAGTATATTATTGATAAAACTGGGATATAACAATGATTATCATTGGTTAATAGAATGTGGCAAGTAAGTTATTGACGAAATTGGGATATAACAATGATTACCATTGTTAAAAGAATGTTATTGTAAATTATTGGTAAAACTTGGATTTACAAATGTCATTGGTTAATAAAATGTGCTAGTATATTATTGGTAAAACTGGGATATAACAACGATTATCATTGGTTAATAGAATGTGGCAGTAAGTTATTGCTGAAACTGGGATATAACACGCGTGATCCGGGACTGTTTCCGGATCCGGTCAGGGATATGCACTACTGACGAGCTCAAACGAGGGCGAAACTCGAGTATAGTGCTTCCATATTGACGTGGATAGGCCTTAGGTTCATACCGGAATGCGATCGGCGTTGCCAGTAGTGGGTTGTGCTCAATATTTAAATTTCAAATCCCGAAACAACCACATAAACAATGATAATCATTGATTAATAGAATGTGATAGTAAGTTATTGATAAAACTGAAATAAACTAATGATTCATCATCAACATCAACTGTATGTGCCATGCCGATAAGAGTTGGCGGGTGAGTTCGCCATCTCAAACGATCACCTGAGTTATAGGCCAGGTCTGTGTTTTTGTCCCGATTATGCCATGTGTCATCCAGGTATTTACCTCTCTGCCTTCTTCATGCGCTTTATCGATACATTTTGCCAGTTGTCACCAAGTGGTATTGACCTTGTCACCAAGTGGTATTGACCTTGTCACTAAGTGGTATTGACCTTGTCACCAAGTGGTATTTACCTTGTCACCAAGTGGTATTTACCTTGTCACTAAGTGGTATTGACCTTGTCCCCAAGTGGTATTGACCTTGTCCCCAAGTGGTATTGACATTGTCCCCAAGTGGTATTGACCTTGTCCCCAAGTGGTATTGACCTTGTCCCCAAATGGTATTGACCTTGTCACCAAGAGGTGTTTTCCCACCTACCCTTGGTGGGTACCGTCCAAAAAGAGAAACCTGGACCAATGCAGCAGTCTTTGCCCATGATGTCTATGAAGGTTTCCACTCAGGCACTGAAACCGTTGCTGCAGCGATTGATCTTGAGGACGCATACAACAGAGTACCACTGGATTTTTTAATGTTTCAGCTTCTTGAACTAAACGTAAGTCCATTCCTCCTTAGTTGGATCGCTGCAGCTCTCTTCCAACGGAAAGTAGTTTTTAGATGTGGCAGTTGGACTTCGGAACCAACAACAATATATCCTGGCCTACCAAAGGGATCACCATTATCTCCGGTACTGTTCAACGCCTACACAGTGAGAATCACCAGTGAGCAGATCACTGGACCTGGCAGGACATTGTCATATGCCGATGATGTTTTAGTGTATCGTCAGGGTAAGGATAGAGAGGAGGTTGCTGTGGAGCTACAAACCGAACTCAATCGCATAAGTATTTGGTGTGATGAAGCTGGGGCAATGGTCAACCCAACAAAGGCAACAGTGACTTGATTCTCGTTGAATAATCATATTGTCAACAATCCAACACCAACTGTAATGCTGTGTTCAGAGACGGTGGAAAGAACGCAGGCAATGAATTACCTGGGGATACGGTTTGATCGAAGCCTTGCTTATAATGTGCACATAGACCAGGTGATAACAAAGGCCAAGCGGGGTTTGGCAGCGATGCGGGTGATGGCGGCAGCAAACTGTGAGCAGCGCCATCAATGTCTTCTGTACGAGGGGCTGGTCATGTCTGTTTTGGAGTATGCAATGGAAATCCTGACTGTCAGCCATAAGCAGATAGAAAGGATGGAAAGGATACAGAATGAAGCTATGCGCATTATTCTTGGATGTACAAGAGATACAGCATGCAGGGCGATGCGCTACCTTCTTGATTTTCCAACCATTGAAGAGAGAATGCAAGTTTGCAGGGCACGCGCCTACCTCAGAATTAACGCAAACACACAGCATCCACTGCATAGTGAAATTAGGAAGGTGAAGGGCAGCAGGTTAAAAAGAGGACGGTCGTGGATGGGTCAAGCCGAGGACATTCTTCAACAGGTGTGTTCACTTGAGGACTTAGAACCTGGCGAGGAGTGGGTGCAAGTGCCAACAGACTTCTGCACATCCTTTTCAGTTTGCATCCAACTAGATAGAAAATGCAGACAAGAAAATCCGGCTGCTGTTGAGGCTGAAGTACAAGCGTTGATTTTCGAGAATTCGCTAGACAGTGACGCGGTCATCTACACAGATGGGTCGGTCATCCGACATGTGAGAAGCTCATGGGCCTTTACAGCTCGGGCCGGAGGGAGAATTGTGAAGGAGGACTCTGGTGCTTTCACTGAAACCACAAGTAGCCTGACCATGGAAGTCATGGCAGTAAGTAAAGCAATAACATGGCTCGAGACACAGACATTCACTAGGGCTTGTTTCCTTAGCGACTCAATGAACATGATCAAGAGGATAGAGGAGGGGTCGATCCGAAGAGAATGGTTGCTGCCTCTGAAGCGGTCTCGGCTGGCAAAGATTAGTTTCATCTTCGTGCCAGGGCATGCGGGAGTACAAGGAAATGAGCGGGCTGACAAGCTCGCAGGTGAGGCTACTGTTGAGGGCGGACGCGCCATGGACCAGGCTGACATTCTGAATGCTCTACGAGAAGTGAGACTTTTGCAAGAACCAAGTGATGACTGTGAATCTACAACAATGGCCAGACTGCGAGAGCAGCAAATTAAAAGAGGGGTGGCCAAACAAGAACACTACGCAGGAAGCCAAAGAAGATTGATAAACCAACACAGAACTGGCGTCGTTAGCCGCTACACGCTGCGGGATTTGCTGAGGAGGGGATCCGAGCACTTATGGACTGAATGGTCCGATGTGCAACGAGGATGATCTGTCGACTAACTAACTAACTAACTAACCAAGTGGTATTGACCTTGTCCCCAAGTGGTATTGATCTTGTCGCCGAGTGGTATTGACCTTGTCACCAAGTGGTATTAACCTTGTCACCAAGTGGTATTGACCTTGTCACTACGTGGTATTGACCTTGTCCCCAAGTGGTATTGACCTTGTCATCAAGTAGTATTGACCTTGTCCGCAAGTGGTATTGATCTTGTCACCAAGTGGTATTGACCTTGTCACCAAATGGTATTAACTTTGTCCCCAAGTGGTATTGACCTTGTCACTAAGTGGTATTAACTTTGTCCCCGAGTGGTATTGACCTTGTCACTAAGTGGTATTGACCTTGTCCCCAAGTGGTATTGATCTTTTCGCCAAGTGGTATTGACCTTGTCATCAAGTAGTATTGACCTTGACTGCAAGGGGTATTGACCTTGTCACCAAGTGGTATTGACCTTGTCATCAAGTAGTATTGACCTTGTCCGCAAGTGGTATTGACCTTGTCACCAAGTGGTATTGACCTTGTCACCAAGTGGTATTAACTTTGTCCCCGAGTGGTATTGACCTTGTCACTAAGTGGTATTGACCTTGTCCCCAAGTGGTATTGATCTTGTCGCCAAGTGGTATTGACCTTGTCATCAAGTGGTATTGACCTTGTCCGCAAGTGGTATTGACCTTGTCACCAAATGATATTGACCTTGTCCCCAAGTGGTATTGATCTTGTCACCCAGTGGTATTGACCTTGTCGCCAATTTTATTGACCTTGTCACCGAGTGGTAGTGACCTTGTCACCAAGTGATATTGACCACATCACCCACTGATTATTGATCCTGCTGCTTCTGCTGCCGTTTATCCTCAAATGGAGCATAGCCCATGAACCAAGTCACGCCATGAGGTCATATCATTTGCTGCCTCTTTCAGTACCCCCCCCCCCACCTCCTCCCCACTGGTTAAAATGTAACTAATACTATCCTACTGCATTGCTTTAATGTGCTCAATGCTCTTATCAATGATATACAAAATGTTGTAAATCTGGTTCTCGCTGAAGTAATAAAATAATAACAAGAAACAAAATAATAATAATAATACTGACCTCTTCTAAGTACACAGAAAAGACTGGCCATAGAAAGGAATTTCCAATACCCACGGCCAGTGTGGTGTAGGTTCCCATCCACACCAATGAGCTGGACAGAATTGTAAATATATGGCTCCTCTTCTGTCTGGTGATTTCTGATAAATAAATAAATAAATAACTTGGTTGCTTAATTCATCATCATCGTCATTATCGACATCTTCATCTTTATTAAATCATCATCTTCGTCGTTATTATATAATCATCGTCATCATCCTAATTACATAAATCATCTTCATCTTTATTATATCATCATCTTCAACCTAATTATATCATCACCTTCCTCTTTATTATATCATCATCTTCATCTTTATTATATCATCATCTTCTTCTTATTGTATCTTCATCTTCCTCTTACTATATCTTCATCTTCATCTTTATTATATCATCATCTTGAACCTCATTATATCATCACCTTCCTCTTTATTATATCATCATCTTCATCTTTATTATATCATCATCTTGAACCTAATTATATCATCACCTTCCTCTTTATTATATCATCATCTTCATCTTTATTATATCATCATCTTCTTATTATTATATCATCATCTTCCTCTTTATTATATCATCATGTTCCTCTTTATTATATCATCATCTTCACCTTTATTATATCATCATCTTCCTCTTTATTATATCATCATCTTCCTCTTTATTATATCATCATCTTCATCTTTATTATCTCATCATCTTCCTCTTTATTGTATCTTCATCTTTATTATATCACCATCATCTTAATCTTTATTATATCATCATCTTCCTTTTTATCATATCATCATCTTCACCTTTATTATATCATCATCTTCATCTTTATTATATCATCATCTTCATATTTATTATATCATCATCACCTTCATCTTTATTATATCATCATCTTCGTCTTTATCATATCATCATCATCTTCACCTTTATTATATAATCATCTTCTCTTTATTATATCATCATCTTCAACTTTAGTAAATCATCTTTACCTTTGTTATATCATCATCAACTGCACCTTTATTATAGCATCATCTTCATCTTTATCATATCACCATCTTCATATTTATTATATCATTATCTTCATCTTCATTATATCGTCATTTTCAGATGTATTATATCATCACCTTTACCTTTATTATATCATCATCTTCACCTTTATTATATAACTATCAAATTCACCTTTATTGTATCATCATCTTCCTTTTTATCATACAATCATCATCTTCATAT
>OY992887.1:16193095-16198095 GCA_963921405.1 Cepaea hortensis | reverse complement strand
GCAAGGACCGGTTGAGAACCACTGCTCTAGACAGATTCCCTCCAAGATAACGGGCTCTATCTACCTTGTGGGTAGGTTTTTAATTTTCCTAATAATTTTGCCAGGGCTGTGACTTTACCGCCTACTCTTTGCGATGTCCGTCCGCTGTAGACTTTTTATTGTGCACAATTTGCACACGGGACCTCCTGTTTTTCGGTCATTTCCGAGAAGGTTATGGACCCGATCTCACTAGCCAAGTGTGAGCTGTAGATTCCCAATCCAATCCAATCCAATCTTTGGGGGGAAAAAACAGAAACTTCCACCCCGTTCAACCAGCCTCAGTGGCGTTGTTTATAATTGTTGTGGTTCAGTGTGTGGGTTTAGTTTCTCTCGTCTTCTGTGTCAGTGTTAGCTGACTTTTCGATTTCGCAGAGTGCTATGGATTTCATGTGTAGTGTTTTTACATCTGTCCGCGTTTGTTTGTATCGTGAACTGCACGTTCGGAAAAATGGCAGCCGCTGGTTGAACTAAGTTTGCCTTATGCAGTAATGTGTGGCTGCTGGTTTTTCTCGTGACTGCGACAAAGAACTGTATTTTTCGTGGCTGACTTTTGTGTTGGCATTCTGCAGTGACTTATACATAGTATACCTATGAGGGTTGTTGGTTTGTCGAGACTCCTGTCTGCTCCACTTTTCACAGGGGGCAGTGAAGAGCATTTTGTGTGATATTCACTGGCACATGACTGGAGCATTATGGGACAACCCTTTGTCGTGAAGTTGCTCCGCGACTAACTAACTAACTAAACTAACTAACTAACTAGCCAAGACATCAGGGGGTGTCAGAAATTGAGTTTTCCTTGGATCTATAACAGGCGAGCAATCCCAACTTTGTCATAACATAGGTATTATAGTGAGCGCGGGTTCAAATCCCTTGCGCTCTCAATCCAAGTGAACAAACACAAGACAAATATCTCCCTTAGGCTGAACAAAGATTAAGTCCCTGGATACACAAGTGCACAGGTGGATACGGCTCGTTAACTGTTTAAGTGCCAAGAGGTGATTAATCGTCTTAAGTCTTGTGCTTATATATCGCCGACATGCTGTCATTACGTTATAATACAACTTGTCTGCTTCCATATTAACAACTTGTAAGCCATAACTGTGACACACCCCTACTTCCTATTTTCTGCTACTCATTTTATGTTGTTCTAACCTACTATTTGCTGGACACTGAATCTGTTGAAAGGTAAAAGTAGCTGGTCTTGGTATGCCCAAGCAGTGGGAAGGAGAACTTTGGATGCCTAGATTTACGCATAATGACTATAGCAGTATTACAGGCAACAGTGGGATAGAATTTAGCAGTATTACAGACTGCAGTGTGATACAATATAGCAGTATTACAGGCAACAATATGACATAATATAGCAGTACTACAGGCAACATTGTGATAGAATATAGCAGTACTACAGGCATCAATGTGATAGAATATAGCAGTACTACAGGCAACAATGTGATATAATATAGCAGTACTACAGGCAACAATGTGATAGAATATAGCAGTACTACAGGCAACAATGTGATATAATATAGCAGTATTACAGGCTATAATGTGATAGAATATAGCAGTACTACAGGCTACAATGTGATAGAATATAGCAGTACTACGGGCAACAATGTGATAGAATATAGCAGTATTACAGGCAACAGTGTGATAGAATATAGCATCATTACAGGCTACAATGTAATAGAATATAGCAGTACTACAGGCTACAATGTGATAGAATATAGCAGTACTACAACAACAATGTGAAGAAAATGCTTACAAACACTGTCGAGACGTGAGATGGGAATTCACTGGTCATGATGACAAAGCCACAGTTACTGTAGGTCGACACAGTCAAGGCCCCGATGGATCGACAGATGAAACACAATGCAATAAACATCGCACCTGGGGGACTGTTCTCTGCCAGTCTGTACAACAAAATAACATGTGTTATGTAAGTGAGTACGTAAAAGTAAGCAAGCAATCAAGCAATTAAATAAGTAATTAAGCGAATAAGTGAATGATAAAGTAAGTTCGCATGTAACTACGAACGAACGAACGACCATGTAGCTAGGTAGGTAGGTAGGTAGGTAAGTAAGTAGGTAGGTAAATAGGTAAGTAGATAGGCAAGCAAGTAAGTAAACAAGTAATAAAGCAAGTAAGCAAATAAGTAAGGAAGTCGGTAAGTAATCACGTAAGCAAGTAAGAAATAAGTAAGAAAATAAGTAAACATATAAGCAAGTAAGTAAATAATTAAATAAGAAAATAAATAAGCATATAGGTAAGTACGTAAGAAGTAAGTAAGTAGTTAAGTAAGTAAGTAGGTAAGTAATCAGGTAAGTAAGTAGGTAAGTAATCACGTAAGTAGGTAAGAAATAAGTAAGAAAGTAAGTAAGCATATAAGCAAGTAAGTAAATAATTAATGAGAAAAAAAGTAAGCATATTGGTAAGTAGATAAGAAGTAAGTAAGTAAGTAAGTAAGTAAGTAAGTAAGTAAGTAAGTAAGTAAGTAAGTAAGTAAGTAAGTAAGTAAGTAAGTAAGTAAGTAAATAATTAAATAAGAAAATAAATAAGCATATAGGTAAGTACGTAAGAAGTAAGTAAGTAGTTAAGTAAGTAAGTAGGTAAGTAATCAGGTAAGTAAGTAGGTAAGTAATCACGTAAGTAGGTAAGAAATAAGTAAGAAAGTAAGTAAGCATATAAGCAAGTAAGTAAATAATTAATGAGAAAAAAAGTAAGCATATTGGTAAGTAGATAAGAAGTAAGTAAGTAAGTAAGTAAGTAAGTAAGTAAGTAAGTAAGTAAGTAAGTAAGTAAGTAAGTAAGTAAGTAAGTAAATAATTAAATAAGAAAATAAATAAGCATATAGGTAAGTACGTAAGAAGTAAGTAAGTAGTTAAGTAAGTAAGTAGGTAAGTAATCAGGTAAGTAAGTAGGTAAGTAATCACGTAAGTAGGTAAGAAATAAGTAAGAAAGTAAGTAAGTAAGCATATAAGCAAGTAAGTAAATAATTAATGAGAAAATAAGTAAGCATATTGGTAAGTAGATAAGAAGTAAGTAAGTAAGTAAGTAAGTAAGTAAGTAAGTAAGTAAGTAAGTAAGTAAGTAAGTAAGTAAGTAAGTAATCACGTAAGTAGGTAAGAAATAAGTGAAAAAATAAGTAAACATGTAAGCAAGTAAGTAAATAATTAAATAAGAAAATAAATAAGCACATAGGTAAGTACGTAAGAAGTAAGTAAGTAGTTAAGTAAGTAAGTAGGTAAGTAATCAGGTAAGTAAGTAGGTAAGTAATCAAGTAAGTAGGTAAGAAATAAGTAAGAAAGTAAGTGAGCATATAAGCAAGTAAGTAAATAATTAATGAGAAAATAAGTAAGCATATTGGTAAGTAGATAAGAAGTAAGTAAGTAAGTAAGTAAGTAAGTAAGTAAGTAAGTAAGTAAGTAAATAAGTAAATAATTAAATAAGAAAATAAATAAGCATATAGGTAAGTACGTAAGAAGTAAGTAAGTAGTTAAGTAAGTAAGTAGGTAAGTAATCAGGTAAGTAAGTAGGTAAGTAATCACGTAAGTAGGTAAGAAATAAGTAAGAAAGTAAGTAAGTAAGCATATAAGCAAGTAAGTAAATAATTAATGAGAAAATAAGTAAGCATATTGGTAAGTAGATAAGAAGTAAGTAAGTAAGTAAGTAAGTAAGTAAGTAAGTAAGTAAGTAAGTAAGTAAGTAGGTAAGTAATCACGTAAGTAGGTAAGAAATAAGTGAAAAAATAAGTAAGCATATAAGCAAGTAAGTAAATAATTAAGTTAGAAAATAAGTAAGCATATAAGCAAGTAAGTAAGCAAGTAACTAAGTAACTAAGTCAGTAAATAAAGTAAACGACGACACTTGCACACACCTTGAGGTGTATTGGGCATGTAATGCTGGCCTCGTGTTTGTATCGACACATCGACACTAGGTGGGTGATGTGGTCAACATTATATCGACAAATCGACACTAGGTGGGTGATGTGGTCAACATTATATCGACAAATCGACACTAGGTGGGTGATGTGGTCAACATTACATCGACAAATCGACACTAGGTGGGTGATGTGGTCAACATTATATCGACAAATCGACACTAGGTGGGTGATGTGGTCAATATTATATCGACAAATCGACACTAGGTTGTGATGTGGTCAACATTACATCGACAAATCGACACTAGGTGGGTGATGTGGTCAACATCGACCGCTTCTATTTCCCATGAGATTTTCTGGTACCAGTTTCAGATTGATGGAACTTACAGCCTAGATCAAGATTATGTATCCACCTCAATGTAGACAACAAATAGACTGACATACAAGCTGAGAGTTCCGGTCCCCAACATGGCGGATAAGCATTTGAACTGTTAAGGCCTCTGAAGTGTTTACGCTTGTGGCTACGGTTTGCATTCGCATTTTCCTCATGCTGGAATGGTAGTGCATGGTTCCGTCGCCCTGCTACTGAGTGCGTGCGTGGCACGACACTGTGAGCTGTGAATTTCGTGTGGAATGCTTTTAAATCTATCTGCGGTTGTGTGTGGCGTGAACTTCATAATCGGAGTGATGGCGGCCGGCTGTTGCTGAATTGACTGGTTTGCCTTTTCCTTTTCGGTTCACGAGTGCATTTTTCAGGAGACTCCCGGAGGACGTCGCTGGAGCTACGGAGTTCGTGCTTTGTGCGGCGCTTTCGACGGGTCGCCCTGCGGAAAGAGACCGAGCCATATGTGATAAAACCCGGGTCAATGAAGTCTTTCTCATGACTGCCGATTTCATCGAAGATGAGCTGTATTTTTCGTTGATGACATTTGTGTTGGCATTCTGGCGGCGGCATAATGCACTGTGTACCCTTGCTGACTGTTGGCTTGCCGAGACTCCTGTCTGTTCCACTTTTCACAATGGGCAGTGAGATGCATTTTGTGTGATATTCACTGGCACAGGAACGGAGCATAATGGGGACGAC